>OX384031.1:16815817-17033317 GCA_947534325.1 Agonum fuliginosum
TATCCATTACCAGAAGAAGAAGAGCTTGAAAAATACTATCAAAAACACACGAATTCACTATTGTGCAAGATCGCCCATCAATAGTGATTGCTTTTAATTTTAGTATATTCCCGTTTAAAAGAAGAGGAATTTTTTTAAATTTCGGATGCAGTTCAAAATCCTCTTTGTTGAATATTCCGTTAACATATTTTCCTTTCCTGTTTGCTTTTCCTTCTGCAGCTATTATTAATCCACCCCAATCTTCTTTTTCATTATAAGCTGCTCTCACATTATTATTGTTATTAGTATCTTTTCTATTACGACCTTCAAACAATCTTAACACCTATGTGCTCCTTCATTTGGTTCACCATCTTGGCATAATGGACACGATGAATTCTGAACGACAACCTGTTAAACATAAAACGTAAAAAAAAACGGGTTCAAACTTAAATCACTATATTGTATATTGTGATACTATTCTTTATTAAATTAATTATTCTAATTACTTATTTACTTAAAAAATATATTAGGAGCAAAGTTGGTTAACTTTGTTTGAAAAACATACACAACTTAAAAGTTAAAAATTAAAATGCACTCTTTTCAAACTATGGTTGCATTTTGCAAAAAAAAATTACAGTTAATATATTATATAAATTTCTTACATGATTCTGGTTATGATCTAATGAAACATCATTTTTGACTTGCTCCTCAAGGTTCTCTGGTTTAGTTTCTTTTTGTGTCTCTTCCTTGCGCGATTTTTCTCGAGCTATGACAATTTTGTTGCGATTTCCTATATATTTAATATGTTGCACAACAAAATCATCCAAACGAAGAGGCAACTTTCCTCCAAACGAGCGGTTCTTCAAAACATTGAACTCGGACTCTACTGGTGCACTTGAAGCTGGAACGCGCCCAAATCCGATTCGATCTCGTACAACACATGTCCACATACAAATTGTCTGACAATGTTGTACGATCTTGTCGGCCAAGTCATTATTATGGTGACCATTGACATCCTCTCCCCATTCATATAGCTATCTGTTACTGCTTTGTCAATTTCGTCAGCCCACTGCAAACATACTTTCGACGTCGTTTCTTCTTCGGACAATCGTTCACACACATCGTTGTCTAAATTTGAAATGAAAGATTACTTTTTAGAGTGTGAGTATAATTGATGTTAATTTCATATTTTATCAATAATTAATTTGAAAAAAAAAATTGATTTAGGTAATTTACATTTTGGTAAAAATTACAATGCTCACGTTTGTACCTAATATATCATATACATATTATGTACATATAATATTGGGTAATAAATATGATGACGTCTAAAAAATGAGACATTCATTTTTAAATAAAGATTAACACTTTGTACTGGATTTCGAAAAAGCCGTAAAACTTGAGTTAACACAGTACAGTACAACGTAATATTGACAAAGTATTATAAAACGAATGATTTAAGTCAATTGATTTATAAAATATACAATTTAATGCCTAGTGCACACGGAGAAACATTTTGACATGTTTCCCGAAAAAAGTTTCCGGAAACTTCTTCAATGTTTTAACGGCGCCTATAAAAATGAGGCGTTTTCAGGAAACGTTGTGAAGTGCAACTAACTTCTTATTTGTCAAATCGTCAAATGTGACATGTGATCATAAACATATTTATTGGATTTCAAAAAAATCTCAATTTTCTGGAAACTTTTTTCAGGAAACTTGTCAAAATGTTTCTCCGTGTGCACTGGGAATAGGATAGAGTACTTTCAATTAGTTTAGGTAATTGTTCAGGATTTGTTACATATTATACAGAGTGTATCTGTACTTCGGGAAAAACATTCAAGGGTATATACTGTAAGACGTACTGATCATGGAATAAAAAGCATTTTTTAAATTCGCAAACTTAAAGGTGGTTTACTTGAAATGAACATTTTTCGAACCATTGAAACAGCGTTCTTTATTAAAAGAAACATAATTTTTAATTACACAACATCAGACATTTATTTGGCTTTGTGTAAACGATTACTACTTGTATTATTAGTAGATTTAAATAAAATCATTAAAAATAGCTATCAACCAGTGACTAACAAAATGTTTCCTTTAAATACCATTGTTCCATAATCAGTACGTCTTCGTAGTATATACTCCTTAATTTTACATTTACAGAGACACCATATATATATATATATATATATATATATATATATATATATATATATATATATATATATATATATATATATATATATATATATATATATATATATATATATCATATTAAATAAGGGTCAAAATATTCTTCGCTTCGTCAAAATTCCGCGAAACGATTAGTTTTGCTATAGCGCCCAAATACAAATTTTTAATGCTTCGGTGTTGATTTTTAAAAAAATTTGCATATATTTTATCTTAACCACATGTGCTACATCAATCCGAATATAGCATTTGGGCAAAGGTCCGGTAAGACATCTGTCAGAATATTCCTCCAGAGTCTTACAATTTGTATAATTCCAAAGAACACCTAAACATAAAACTTGTTAAAATATGTCTTAATATTAAAAAATATATATTTTGATATCGTAAAATTAGCATTATTACCTAATAAAAGGGCTCTGGAAGAATCGCAGACGATTTCGTTTGGCATATTTTTCACGACTGAACCCAACCAGATAAATTCAGCAATCCAGTAGAATATGGCTACAGATGTGTGTCGCTCGGAGAGCATTTGAGCTACTGGGAGTTGATTGAAATCCTCACGCTTGCCAGTATTTATCACCATTTCATATAGAAAAATTAAGCTTGACGTTGATTTATCAGCCCTTATAATTTTATTGACAAACCCTCCAGACGCGTCAATGCAAATGCAACCTCCATTGTTTTCCGATAAATATTTGCCCAAAACGTGCAACTGGCTGCTAGTCCAGTTGTGTACAAATATCGGATTTTTTCCAAGATTATGAATTGCTGTTTTTAGATTTGTCCCCATTAAAATATCTAAAGCCTCGATTGGGTCAGCATGAACATGTAGAGACCTAACATAATCGCTCTTTGCTTGTTTGTAGGTACTTCTTTCGACTAAAATCGCTGTCTCCTGTTTATCATCTTCGCCTATAAGCTCACCAGCCAGCTCTGACCGGAAAACCGATGCTGATTTTCCTGAATAAAAAGATTATTAAAGCATTAGTTTATGAATACATTAGATATGAAATATGGTAACTTGAAAAATTTTCTTCGCTTCGGCTTTTGTAATTTGACATGAATCATTTATTTATGTTTCAAATATTGTTAACCGGAAATTAAAATTATAGATATATTTTTATAGTATTTTTGCAAAATATGAAAATGCATTCATATAAAAAAAGATTATCATTTATATAAACATATTTGAATAAAAATAAATTAAATTTGAAATATAAATAAAAAAGATGAATGTATCAACAAATACAAAATTTAGGATAGCTTAAGGGCCATTATTTACTATGATAAAAATTTACCTGTTTCATACAACTACTGTTTCCCAATCTTCATCCTTTCTTATCCTTTGAGATATCGTTTTCCACATTTTTCTAATCCCTTTGTTACATAACAAGTAACTTTAATTATCTCAGTCTGCAAACTATGAAACTGTCCTCGAAGCGTCCCTCCGCATCGACAGTAACCAGAAAAATGTGCAGTATCAGTCAAATTATATCTTGTGATTTTCAAATTGAAAACCACATTTAACATTTTGCTCATGAAGCTTTTCAATTATTAAAGTTTGCCACTTGTTAGGCTTGAAAGTGAAATAATTCCTGTGAGTCAAACGTGCCTTCTTTGCTTCATTTCTGAAATAATAAATACATATTGGAATTTTTTCAGATATCAGTTAATGATAATTGATAATACTTTAAGTTATAAATGATTCACAAAATCTACTCAACATTACATTAATTACGAATCACAACATCTAAAAATCAACTTAATAATAAATAAAGTACCTAAATAATAATTTAAAACATAGAGCTATCAATTTATCTTCACTTGAATTTGTAAATGAATCGTTGGAAGTAGTAAACATGCTAAAATAAATAAAATTATGAACAACCAGCTGGCCAACAACAACAATAAAAAAATTGTAACCCAAAATATAAAGTATTTTAGTTGTACATAATATACCAGATGTCTCTAATAATCTAAGGAACCTGTTTAAAGCAAACGTTAATGTTGAAGTAGCATTTAAATATTGTAAAAGTTTAAATAATTTATTTAGCCGTCTTAAACAACCAATAGACATTAAAAGATACATTTTGAACTAGAATGAAAGAACACGAAAGAAATTCAAAAAAAAATAGTTTAACAAACAATAAATGCGCATTATCTGAACACTATTATAAACAAACACTTTCGATTCAAAAAATATCAAAATACCTATTTGCATCTGAAACTGATTTACAAAACAGATTATTCAGCCATATCAATTTTTTTAAATAATATTTTCAACATTAACAAGTACCTAACAAAAATATAAATTAGCAAAATTTGGAAAAAATTGTTAAGGACGTTCACTACCTACAATCAAGCCCAAAAGTTTGAGCGCGCTGAACATATACAGCGCATGCTACGATAACCGGTTTCTAAAGAAAAATTTTGATAGGTGACTGTACTTCATTTACTGCGTGTGTCATAGTGTGGGTGCACTCACACAGCTACGAAGCGGTGTGAATGCAAGCTGGCAACGTTGCGCTAGGAACGAAAGAGAAGGGAGAACAATAATTATTGCATATTTTTATTATTAATTTCATAAGACTGACCCGGTTTGAAATTACACTATTATCATAATTATAATAATAATAATAATAATAATATCTTTTATTTCAAATGGCGAAGTTCAGCAAAGCTGTTCTTACACTTAACCAATATAAACATGAATATTTAATACAGAGGTACTTAATGTAAACAATCAAATTGAATCATTATAAGATAGGTACAAAGTCAAATTATATCGAACACATTACACAATGTTGAGATTATAAATTATTGAATTGATTATTAGATAAATCATTTCTCATGGCACGTTTGAATGCAGGTAAACTTAACGTTTTCAAATCGTCCGAAACAGAATTATATAATTTGGGGGCCAAATAGGAAAAACCAGATTTAAAGCGAGAAGTAGAAAATTTAGGAATATGTAGGCTTGATCGGAATCGAGTATTAAGAGAATGTAGCGAACCACGATATCTGAGATGTTGAATAAGATAGTGAGGAATACCTGTAAGTAATATTTTACACAAAACATAGGAAATGATATTTTCGTCTGTTACACATATTTAACCATCCAAGTTGATGCAATTTATTAGAAACATGATCAAACTTACGCAATCCACAAACAAAGCGAACACATGCATTCTGGACCTTTTGAATTCTTTGACTTTGACATTGATCTAAAAAAGAGCCATAGACTATGTCACAATAATCAATTCGTGAAAGTATTAAGGAATTGACAAGCATTGCTCTCAATTCTTTAGAAAGTTAGTCTTTATGCAGTCAAAGAGACTTAAGGATAGAGTACGAAGTTTGAACAAGGGTAGTAATGTTTTCCACGAATCTCAGGTCATCTGCTATAAGTAGACCAAGATTTTTTGTACAATGTGTCTTAATTAAAAGTTCACCATTTAAATGAACATTAATTTATGTACTCTGCAGCAGTGGAACGTAGATTTTTGGGGCCAAACAACATAACAGAGGATTTCGAAGGATTAATTTTTAGGGAATGTTGATTTGACAGTTCAATAAGTGTACTTAAATCTTAGTTTAAGAGAGCGATAGTTTCTTCAATATCTTTCGGATCACAGGAAATATATAATTGTGTATCGTCAGCATATAAGTGAAACTTACAAAAACTTAGAGACTTACAGATGTCAGAAGTATAAAGAGAGTAAAGAAGAGGACCTAAAATGGAACCTTGGGGTACACCAGAGGTAATAGGAAGTAAAGACGAGGTTTCATTGTTAAATTTTACAGCTTGAGTTCGGAAACTAAGGTAGGATTGAAGAAGTTTTACTGCTGTATAATTAAAATTAAAGTAATGCAGCTTAGCAATGAGTAGAGAGTGACTTATTGTATCGAAGGCTTTGCTATAATCAAGAAGAACTAATGTTGTAAGATTACGGCGATCAGTGGCAGATACTATATCATTTAGTAGGTGAGTGAGTGCTGATGAACGATGAAGTGCTGAAACCTTTTCTAAAACCGGATTGGGTGGCTGGTAAAAATAACTCACAATGTGATAATAAACGTGAAAACATAAGTTTCTCAAAGATTTTAGAAAATACTGGCAGTATACTTATAGGTCTGAGATCGTTCAGAGATGAGGGATTTTTATTTTTAGCAATAGGTGTTATAAGAGATATTTTCCATGATGAAGGCATAACAGAGTGAATAAAACAGTAATTAAATATGTGAACAAGGTATGGAACAATGTATGGAGTACATAGATTAATTAGTGTTATCGATATGCCATCTGTTCCAGTTGCCTTACTTTTTATTGAACTAATAACTTTACTAACTTCTGAGTCGTCACATAAACTGAAAGTAAATTCAGGCGTTTTCAGTTATGTTTTGTATTTTTATAAAACGATATGAGTTCAGTAGGTTCATTATCAGTAGTGAATTGCTCAGAAAAGTAGTTATTTATTAGTTCAACATCAGTTAACTGATCAGGAATATTTATATTCGACTTTGGGTGTATGTTAAAATGACGTAGATTAGCCCAAGTATCCTTTTTGTTAGAATTTTTAAATTTATACTCTAAATATGCCTTTTTCTCACGACGTATAGCACTAGTTGTGTAGTTACGTAAATCTTTATAATAATTCCAATGTTCAACATTTCTGCTTCTTTTAAATCTAAGCAATGCATTATCGCGTAATTTCATCATTGTTTTTATAGTTTCAGTAATCCATGGGATCTTTTGCTTTCTAACTTTAATTGTTTTAAAAGGTGCATGATAATTAAATATGTCTAACAGACATGAGCTAAGGTATTCCACTTTTTCATCTACAGAATCGAATTCGTAAATTCTTGGTAAATTTAATGATTGTAAATCAGAGTTAAATGTGTCATAATTGAAAGATTTGAAGTCACGGAAAGTTACAAATTTTGGATTTAAAGGAGGTTTGACGATATTTATATATAAATAAACAAGACTATGATCTGATATATGTAGGTCAAACGTGCCATGAGTATGTACTATATTAGGGTTAGTTATTATGACATCAAGCAGCGTAGCACTATTATCAGTTGTTCTTGTAGATTCAGTAATTATTTGTTTCAAATGAAAGGAATCTAACATATTGTTAAACATGCGTATAAAATAGTTATCAGTGCTAAGCATATTGATGTTAATATCACCAACTGTAATAGTATAATCATGTTGCAAAGAAATAGTAGAATACAGAGTTTCAAGCTCATCAATAAATGCTTGACAGTTAGTTTTAGGCGGCCTATATATAACTCCAAATGCAAAACAATTATTGTTAGCTTTAAGATTAATCCAAATTTGTTCTAAATTATTAGAAGTTTCAATATCGTTAATTACAGAAAAGTTAATTGAAGATTTTATATAAATGGCGACGCCTCCACCTCGTGTCTCTCTATCACAACGAATCATAGTATAATCTTTAATTTTAAAAACATTTGAATCAACATTTTTGTGTAGCCAAGTTTCTGTTATACCAATAACATCATAATTTTGTTCAAGAATGTGCTCTTTAAATAAATCAAATCCAGTGAATAATGATCTTACATTAATATGTGCTAAATGAAAATAATTCATAAAAAATTAAGTAAACACCGAAAATATTCCTAAGAATTTAAATGCGACTGCACAGTATAATGTAAACAGTTAATTCAAAAACAAATGTAAATTTGCAAAGACTTAATTAATACTAGAGTTCAATCATGTTTGTGTTACCGGCCGAAGCTAATCACTTAGAGAGTTGGCAATGTCATTTGCACAGCTGATTTGGTGGTTCTGGTCGTTGATCCTCACATATATTTTACCGTCACGAGTCCACGTATTTTTATGCGACACTTTACTTTTGACGTATTTGTAGATTTCTTGTCGTTGTTTAGTTAGATCTTCTTTAATGACAATGTTAGTTGATTTAAGTTTAGATTTGTTTCGGAATGCATTGTCTTTGTCATTATGTGAGACAAATTTAACAATTATGGCTCGATTTTTGCCTGGATTTAATTTTCCGATGCGGTGAGAACGATCGATGGAAGTTTGATGAAGTGTGACCCCTAGTTTATCTTTGCAGATGGCTAGAACAACTTGATCAGTGTTCTCGTTGCTATTCTCGGGAATACCATAAATACGCAAGTTGTTACGTCGGGTAACTGCTCTAGTTCGTCGAGTTTATTATTTGAGAACTGAAGTTGTTGCTTAAGTTTTCATTTTCTAAAGTAGATATTTTTTCAGTGAACTTACTTAGAATTCCGTCAAACTCAGTCTTCATCATCTGTAGCCCAGTCAATTTATACACAAAACAGAGTTCGACCTTGCAAAAGGTCATGTAATTCTAATTTTTTAATATGTTGTTAGGACCCATGTTAACAGTAAGAAACTAAATTTGCAGCTTCGAAAGACCTGTGCGACCTGCGTAATACGTAAAAACCTGCAAAATTTTCGGAATTTTTTCAGTTGTTGCCTAATAACTCGTAAACTATGTTTTCGATCGTATTATTTTTAAAGTACATTAAATTTATAACAATTTAAGCCCAACCGCAGCTCTGTACGTCTAATAGTTGCAGAGATATGGCATTTCTAAAATTAGCAATTTTTTGAAAAAAATGAAAATGAACTTTTTTCGTTATTTTTGTGTTTAATTAACTGTAACTTCTGAATGAATAAAAATATTACATTACATTTTACGAACATTTCTCTATAAAATACGTCATTTTAAAAACTTTTTAGGACGTTCATTAAGCCAAAATATAATTTTTTTTTCGAGGAAAGTATTCAAATATTTTGTATTTATAAATTATATTGTGTTTAATGAGCTGTAACTTCTGAACGGATAAAGTTATCGACTTCCGGTTTCTTGCATTCAATTCTACGAACATTTCTCCATAAGATGCAGTATTTTAAAATATTTTTGGGTATTCATTAAGCCAAACTATCAAATGTTTTTCCGAGAGAAAATCGAGAAATTTTTAAATTTTTAATATTTATTGTGTTCAATGAGCTATAACTTCTGAACGGATACAAATATTGACTTCCGGTTGTTTTTATTAAATTCTACGACCATTTCTCCATAAGATACATTATTCTAAAAAGATTTTAGGGTGTTCATTAAGCCAAAATATCAATGTTTTTCCGAGAGAAAGTAAAGAGATTTCTAATTTTTTTTATATATTATATTGTGTTTAATGAGCTATAACTTGTGAACGGATAAAGTTATCGACTTACGGTTTCTTTTATTAAATTCTACGATCATTTCTCTATAAAATACATTATTGTAAAATTTTTTTAGGGTGTTCATTGCGCCAAAATATTAAATGTTTTTATAATAAATATGAAAAATTTGAATAATTCTCTCGAAAAAAAATTGATATTTTGGTTTGATGAACGCCCTAAAAAGTTTTTAAAATAATGTATTTTATAGAGAAATGTTCGTAAAATTTAATAAAAGAAACCGCGAAACAATATTTTTATTCGTTCAGAAATTACAGTTAATTAAACACAAAAATTACGAAAAAAGCAAAAAAAATTCAACTTAAATATTTTGGAAAAAATTGCAATTTTTAAAGTACCATATCTCGGAAACTATTAAAGGTATAGAGCTGCGGTTAGGCTTAAATTGTTGAAAATTTAATGTACTTTAAAAATGATATGATCCACTATCTATCGAAAACGCATAGTTTACGAGTTATTAGGCAACAACTGAAAAAATTCCGAAAATTTTGCAGGTTTTTACGTGTTACGCAGGTCGCACAGGTCTTTCGAAGCTGCAAATTTGGTTTCTTACTGTTAACATGGGTCCTAACAACATATTAAAAAATTAGAATTACATGACCTTTTGCAAGGTCGAATGTATAAATTGACTGGGCTACTGTGACAATACACTGGACAGCTTGACCATGAATTCACTCGAGTTGATGATTTTGTCAACTGCGTCGATAACGGCGGCCTCTTGATCGCGTGTTAGTGGCATTTTGAATGCAAATATACTCAGTTGGATTTGAAGATAAATAACTAAATAAACAAAAAATTTAAACCAAATCAAATAAAGACTTCTTGAATGCCGTTAATTATTAATTTATATTTGAAAATTAATATTTAAATTTTAATAATTTTCAAAAAAAAATATTAATAATTCTTTTTTTTACAACTATGAAGTAAACCTGAATTTGAATCTTATAAGATTACCAGTAAACAAGATCTTACATATTCACTTATTTAAATATTATAAACTTTTCAAAGATTGTTATTTTAGTTATAAGTTGTTCATAAAACTACATTTTTAATAAACTATTGATTAAGATAATTTTCAGAAAGTCGTGTATAAATAAAAAATACTACAGAACTAAATCCAAATATTAATTTATTAATAAGTACCTATGTATGTTTATTTCAAATACAGCATATAATCACAAAATATAAATTGAAATAACAATACTTTGTTGTGTTCAATACTTCAATACTACTTTTTAGTCATCATATCCAAATAATTATAACTACGGAGTATGAAGCCCCTAACATGAAACTAACATGAAAAGTTATTTTGGAGTTTGATAATTTACCAATCGCGTACTGGTGCAATTTTATTCCCTCCCCGCGATGTAAACATGAAGCATGCAGCGTTGCCGCTGCCTCTTTTCGTCGAGTTTTTTCGTTGTCGAGGTCATTGTTACAGCTCATTTTGAAATACTATTACTCTGAAACTGGACGTCAGATCACTTTCGTCGCTTGACATAAAATTCTAAACATACTGAACTACTTTGTATTAGTTTTTTATTAAAATATATAGAAGCAAAATGAAACTATCAATTAAAACGTTGGTTTTGATAGCCTCCGTCCTATACTTCACGTGTTAAAATGCCAGACTTTCGAGGCGAATATTTCATTTTCTGGACGTCAGAAGTTAATAAAAATTGAACTGTGCATGTATTAGATCATTCTTAACACGTAGTAAAAATTTTATGAACATCTATAAAAACTTGATTTGGTAGTGAACGTCCTTAATTGCATAAAAATATAAATATTTAAAATAAAAATTAGAACTTACCGTTTATAAGTCTTTTGTTGTAGCATTTCTTGCACTTCTGCTTTGCTAAAATACAAAAGTATTTCTGTTTCGACAATCGAACCATTATTGTCACTGTATCCTGACAAATCAACTACACCCGTTTCTGTGATACTTTTATTGCACATAAAAAATTGGTATTAACTTTTCCTTAATCCCATTCGTATTTCGGCAAACATATGCATGCAATGAAAACGGTTTCGTTTTTACAATTGATGCAATATCAAGCCACGCAACATTCATTTTCGACACCAATTGATTGTTAATAACAAGTCTATGTTTGTTTTTCACTAACTCTGAATCGATTGTATCATAATCGAGTCGCCTGGGCCTTTCTGCTTTGATTTCCTATTAAAATATAAAATGTAGGTAAACGAAAACTTGAACTAGCACATTTAAGAGTTAGATATAGGTACTTCACTTTAATCGACAAATATAGAAATTTAGTTGCAAACAATTGTATATTTATATCTACAAGAACAATTTTAAAGTTTGGAGATATATTATTAATTCTTACTTGATTCTTTTACAAATAAACAAGATTGCACTCTACTAAATTAACGATACTACAAACGAGTATTATAAAGCAATCATTGATTAATTATTAAGTCTATAAGCATATAGAGAAAAATGATGTATTTCCATACATTAACTTTTATTCTACTTGCCCTTTGATTTTCCATAATTTCAAACTTCAATCGACGTTTCTCACACAAAACACAAATACCGGTAACTTGTACTTCGCTCGAGACGAAAGATACAAATGAATGAATTTATATTCATAATATTTAAAGATGGTACTAATGGTTTAGCAAATTGGCCCTACTAGGTATTTGAACATTGGACGGTATTAGAAACAATAGCAGGTATATTCCTTTGAAACAATAATCTCTATTTTCTTCATAAGCAATCAACATTGAAGGGCTACATTTGTTCAGAATTATCGTGTAAAGTTATTACTACAGGTAAGAAATTTCTAGCAGGTAAATTATAAATTAAAACTGTACTACAAAAATACCGTTTTCTTCCATGAAAGTAACATTATTTGAATGACAGAAAAGACAAGTACCTACGTATTTTAGTATTATGTATAATTCGAAATAAATTATTGTTCAAGTTCAAGTATATTTAGGTGTGTTTTTTAAAAATTGGACAATGCTCACACTTACCTTTAATGTTACAAATTTAAAATAATTTAGCGAATTCATAAAAAATATAATATACACAATACAGGGTGTTTCCTGTAAAACAACTAGCGCTTTTTTGGGCGAAATAATGACAAACAAAAAATTCAACCAGTGTGGTTTCCAGGTGCGTGAAGTTGGAAAAACGACTATAGGCACAAATTATGAAACATATATCAATAATTTTTGCATAATTTGTGCCCATATAATTTTTGAAAAATTTTCATAGACTTTGGAGTTACGGACGTTTGAAACAATTTTATGCCAACTTCACGCTAGCAAAAAAAAGTTATTATTTTGCTAATTTTTTTATAAATAATTTGTGCCTAATTTGTACCTATTTGTGCCCATATAATTTTTGAAAAATTTCCATAGAGTTTAGAGTTACGGGCGTTTGAAACAGTTTCATGCCAACTTCACGCTAGCAAAAAAAATTATTATTTTGTAAATTTTTTTTTAAAAATAATTTGTGCCTAATTTGTGCCTATTTGTGCCCTATAAACGAATGTTATATTTAAAAACATTATGGAGTTATTACAACTTTAATTAAAGAGAGTGTGAAGTTAGCAAAAATAATTTTTATATTATCAAAATTAAGAATTTTTTTTATATATTTCAATTCATTATAATTTGTGCCTATTTGTGCCCTTAACTCGAATTTAATATTTATAATAATAAAGAAGTTAATTATATATTTGTTGTACTTACACATGATTAAGTAAGGTGCGTGAACTTGGCAGAACAACATGAAGCACAAATTCTGAAACTTATGTAAATATTTTGTGCCCAATTCGTTCCTATTTGTGCCTTATAAATTATTGCATAATTCCTGCACGTTCAGGAGTTATTACAGTATGAATGACTTTTTTGCCAAGTTCACACCAACAGAAGAAAAATTGAATATGTTAATTTTTATTTTACTAATAATTTGTGCCCATAAAATTACTAACTTATTATGAATGGTTTAAAAGTTATAAGGCTTTAAATTGATTTTCTGCCAAGTTCACACCAGCAGAAAAAAGATTGAAAATGTTAATTTTTATTACATAAATAATTTGTGCCTATTTGTGCCTTATAAACGAATTTCAAATCTCTACAGGTTTTTAATTTATTAACAATTACTTTTTGGAAAGTGTGAAGTTGGCAGAAATGTTTTTTCATTTTCGAAAAATTTATATACCATTACAATCGCCATAATTTGTGCCCATTTGTGCCCCACAAATAAATTAAATATCTCCATAGGTTCTTTATTAATAAGCAATTAAATGTGCGCACGAGTTAGTGCGGGCCCGGTACGAGGCTGATGCCGGCCAGCGAGGGTACATGTCCCAACAAACGTTACACACTGCGAGACGGACTAAATATGGGTAATAGGAAGCATAATATACAAACAGTGAACAGCCATTATTATTATTTTTTAAATTTTGTATATATTATTTATGCCGTATTATCAAGTTTGATATTTATTAGAGGTTGGTATATAAATCTGATATTTTATAAATGAATATGCAATTTTTACGTAAATAATTATTATAATATGGGTGTATATTGAAAAGTGAAACATAGGCGTTTAACATGATAAATCAGTTTTTCCGTTCGCATTGCTTCCCTAATTATTTTAGACAAAAATGTTTCAAATAAATGTTGTCGAGCATAAAATTCTACATCCGGATCAGTAAACAAAATTTATTTTGGTTGCTTTATAACTGCAGAAATCAAATTTGAAAATACACGGAATAGCGAATTAATAGTAACAGCCATGGAATTAAAAACAGGAGATGAACAAATGCGTACCTAACGCTTTAAACGTCAATGTCAGAATAATAGATTGTCAAAATCATTTATACGTAGGTACTAATAATTTGACGTTTAAAACGTTACGCATTTGTAAATTTAAAATCTTTCGTGCTATTGCTAACCCTTCTGATTGCTTATTGCTTCAAAACGATCTGCAAAACTTACATGTCTGGTGTGAAATTAATCATCTCCATCTTAATATCGCTAAATGTAACTTTTTGTCGTTTACACGTAAAAAATCGTACCTATGTTAATTTTAATTATACAATAAATAATCAAAATTTGACCAAGTGTGAAACTATTCGTGATCTCGGTGTTCTTTTTGACAGCAAATTGACTTTCATACTTCGAGCATATACTGACTAGAGAAGTAATTCCCTATACCAATGCATAGCTTGTTGTGATCGGAAGATATGCAGTAGGGGGGACTTGCGGGGCTGGAAGTCATGGTGTATTGCGGGCAGCGTTTTGCTGTTATTCTTTGTTACTTCTTGTCAGACATGTCATTTTACTATAACCCTAAGTTCTGCATTTACTTTTTGAAAAGTTTTATGAGGATTTGTGAGTATTATCTTACTTTGTGGAATAATACTAAGAAATTACGCATTCCTCAATACATCACGGCTTCCGACCCCGCAAATCTCCCCTACCGCATATCTTCCGATCACAACAAACGCCGTAAGGCGGCCTCTAGTCAGTATATGCTCGAAGCTTTCATACCTCACATTCAATTCATCATGTCCTCTGCTAATAGAATACTTGGATTTGTTATCCGTAATACACGTTCATTTCACAATATTCAGGCTATTTTCTCACTATATTTCTCACTAGTTAGGTCTAAACTCGAATATTGCTCACTAATCTGGGACCCATTTTATGAAGTTCACAGCAAGCTTGTAGAAAGTGTTCAAAAGAAGTTTCTTAAGTACATTTATTTCAAAACTATGAGAACTTATCCTGATAAACGAATCTCGTATGAAACTCTTTTAAATATCTTTAACATGAAATCGTTAGCTTTCAGAAGACGTTTTAATACAATTGTCCATCTTTTTAAATTAATTCATAACGCTATTGATGATCCACTCTGTTTAAGTACCTTGAATTTCTTTGCTCCTATATTTCATACCCGATCCTCCAATAATTTTTATATTCCTGCTGCTCGGACTAATGTTCACATGTATTCGCCTATTATTCGAATGTGTAAACTGAGTAATCGTTACTCTGTTGAAGTAGACATATTCTTTTTTTCCATGAATAATTTTTGTAAAAAGTTACATACTCTCGATCTATCATTGTAAGTTTAGCAGTCAAGTTAGTTTATTTCTTTTTGTAATTTGTAGTCTTAATTGCTTTGTGTAAATTTTTCCTACCCTTTTATTAGGCTCTGACTGTTGGGTAGCTGTATTTAAATAAATAAATAAATAAATAAAAAGTTTATTTAATTACAGGTCCTATTTTGTTCCTTGACGTTTGCGTCAATTGTGAATCAGAGCCGGTTGCCATCGAATGCTTGGACATGATAATAAAGGTGCCAGAAGATTATAAGCTCATTGGAATAATAGATTACATAAAGCCAAGAAATCTCCGCAATTTAAGCGAGAATGTAATAGCAATAGGACATTATAGAGCGATTGGACGCCGACCAAACAATACATGGGTCGCCATGGACGATTTACAAAAAACGATAAAACAAGTTTAAAAATATATATATATATATATATATATATATATATATATATATATATATATATATATACGAGTAATAACACTCCCGTGGCAGTAGCGCCGCTTCTCATGAAGCTTTCTAGATCCTTTTATCGGAGGGGATCAGTCTCCATATTCTCCATATTCTCTATTTACCCATTCATCTTGGTGCAGTCAGAATCTCAATCTGTGGTATCAACCACAGCGACAGCGGAAATATTCTTTATGCAACCAGGACTACATTTAAGGTGCACAAGTGGATAGCTTGTAACACCCGAGTGTGATTGAATGCCAGACCTTGGGCATTTTTAGTTTTACGATATATCACACATTGTCGCCCGACGGAGACTCGAACCATCGATCTCACGTTGACTGACGTCACGTTAGCCGGCGATAGCCAGTTAAGACGCTGGACCACGCTGTCGGTTGAGGGGTAACATATAGGTATTTGTTATATTTCTGGTGAAACTTATTTTAACGCATTTGCTTATATTAAGAGTTAGACTATTATTTTTACACCATTCGTGAAATCTAATGAGATCTGATTGAATTGCATTAGTCATTAGCATCAGTGACAGTGTGGTAGATCTTCAAGTCATCTGCATATAAAATAAAATTACTGTTATGAATATAACTAGAGATGTTATTAATAAATATATTGAAGAGAAGTGGACCAAGATAGAAACCCTGAGGTACACCACTGTGTATATTTGCATACCGAGACTGATGTCCAGTGACTGTTACACACTGACTTCTATTTGTTATCGGTGTAGATGGAATCCACTTGAACTCGCTCGTCCATAGACTTTTGGATGTAGTATAATAAATTAGACTCAACAGATCTTCCTGGATAAAACCCATGCTGCTGTGGTATTTTATAACTTCGAACTATATAAAACAGTACATTAAATATAAGTTTTTCAAAAACTTTAATAAATACACAAAGTTTTGAGATGCGTCTATAGTTCTCAACCGTAGTTTTGTTGCCACTATTAAAAATAGGAACTACAAAAGCTTTTTTCCAAATACTGGGACAATGACTTTCAAGCAATGATTTATTAAATATGACAGACAGAGGATATGCCAATGAATCACTGCAATTCTTTACAAAGATGCTTGGAATATCATCAGGACCCGCGCCATTATTTGGATCTAATTGAGACAAGATTTGAAGAACATCATTCGTATTTAATGATATATTACTGTTAGAGTCGAATGCAATTTTATTAAAATCATTCCGTTTGCTTATATTTTGAGAACTATTATTTGTATAAACCGACTTAAAATAATTTAAAAATAAATCACAAATATCCTGACCTGTATCAGCAGTAACCAGTAACATGTATGTCATGGTATTTGGTATAGTGTTATTTTTCTTTAGTGAAGCCATGTATGACCAGAATTTCTTACTACAGGGTTCGCCAGTCAAATGGAAATATTTGATGTGGGGCTTAGAGCCCGTAGGGAGATGGTGGGAAAGAAAATAACCGACTCAACATTATCAGCGTGGTCTACCATTTACTTTATAATAGGAAGTTGGACGGGTGGCTACACAGTTAAAGCGTACTTTCTCAGTGGCGAAAGTTTGATGCAAACGCGGTGAGATTTTAGACGTCATTTCAATCAGCCTGTTCCGTCGAATAGGGCGATTCGAACGTGGATAAATAATCTTGATCAAAGTGGATCCACGTGTAAAAAAATGGTGGAAGTGCAAAAACGGTTCGAACCCCCTGAAAACATCGCAGCTATTCAACAGGCGATGTTGAAGCTACGATGTTTTCGGGGATTCGAACAGTTTTTGCACTTCAACCTTTTTTTACACGTCGATCCACTTTTTTACTGTTAGTAGCACTCAAAGTCGCAGAAATCCAAACATCTTCAGCATTGCTCGACCACTCCGACATTTCAGTATAATTTAAGTCACTCCGAATCCCGATTAACACACCACCACCATCGCTTTTATTTGAAGAAATGGATGACCGATCACATTTAAGGATGTTAATTTATTTGACAAAATTTCATTATCATTCACCGATGAAATTAAATTAGTTTCTGTAAGACAGATAATATCAGAGTCACAAGTAGTTGAATTAACACGGATTATATTAGTTTTTGTTCGTAGACCTCTTACGTTCTGATAGTAAATCGACAAAGAAATACTTATGCAGTTTTAAAAGTTCAAAAGCAAACCTGAAATTTACAACAATTTGTCAATGTCACTTTCGGATTGCAGATAAAGCGTCTTCGAAGTATCGGTCTTTCTCGCATAAACTTTGCAATTTTTAGTTTAGTCAACACGTATTTAAAGTTCGGTTTGAGTGTGTCACGAGCTTTTTTAAATAGCATACCATTTTGTTGTGTTAAATGTTCGTTAATGTATATATTATTATCAGGACCTTCGATTTCCAATTTTCCAGTTGACAGATTTTTGACTTTTAGCAGCCGAAATGAAAGCATCTTTGGTTCTTCTTGATGTAAACTTAACAACAATATTACGTGGTCTAGCGTTGTTACTTCCTGCTTGACTGGTTCTAAGTCTATGTGCTGCATCGATGTCCCCATTGTTTATTTTGACTCCAATCTTACTAATAATATCGTCAACATTTTCATCGTTCTTTTCAGGATAATTATGAATTAGAACGTTATTTAATTTAGAATATTGTTATAAATCATCAATTTTTTATGCAATATAGAAACATGCTGTTTTAAAACTTGATTTTCTTTAACTATGTTTTCTGATTTACCAATTTTATCATTCATCGTTTTAAGCTTTGTTTCAAAATCTGTAATTTTATCACTACAAAAATTTACTGAATGTATCAATTTGTTGAATCTTTCATCTATTTCACTCATCATTTCAGATTTAAAGTTTTTGAATAAGTTTTTAACTTCATTTATTGTAAATGACGAATTGTTTATAATATCAGATTCATCATATATCATGCTGGAACATTTACAGTTGGTTTTCCGGCAATTACAACAATACCAGGCGACTGCATTTAAATTGATCGTCTGTTAATTTGGCGCACGTTGAGTGAAATGAAAGATCGCAGTTAGCGCAGACAATACCTGGATATTTTTTATTTATTCGCCTTGTACATGTTCCACACACATCTGACATGATGAACAAGTTGCAGACAAATTATTTATATATTTTTGATATTAGCTTAAGTTACGTACTGACTTGTTAAAACTGCTTATTATTAATTTTACAAGGTTGAATTACTTTTAAGCGAATATTTGACGAAGCTGAATAAAGAACACTGATTAAGTATAACACTTAAATACACTGGACTTTTCTTCACACACAGGTATATTTTTCGTTTAATATAACACTTTTTACTAATAGTAATACTAAAATTATTGGGAGAGAATTTGCACACGTGGGACTAAATAAATAACAGCGAAAAGAATATTTTCCATAATAATAATAATACTAATAATAATGAATTCATTAGTATTGTTGTATGCTTTTGCATGGGCGCCGACTTTTCAAAATTTCCTTGGGGGCAAAATTTTGAAGAAAGCCCTAAGAATAAAGAAAAATTACACAAAAAACTAAATTTTGAAAGAAAGGTATATTCAATTTATTTTATTAAATTAATTTATTAGGTAGGTACCTACATATTATTTTATTATAGTATGTTTTAAGGTAATGGAAATGTATTACGTCGTACCGCACTGCTGTGCACAAATTCGTTTGCCACTTCTTCATTATTTAAGCATTTTGTATTTTCACGATGAATATGAAGCATGGCTAAATGATTCAAACGGTCTTGTGACATCGTTGACTGAATATAAGTCTTTAATCTCGCATTTAATCCAGTGCAGAATTTAAGAATTTTCAATGATAAATTAAAATATTTAAACAGTAAAAATAAGTATTTCTTTTAAAATGATAATTAAGTTTTATAGAGTAGGTATTTCTTATTTTAAGTAAGTAAAGATTTTAAATTAAAATATATTTTAAACTTTTTCATAGATTAATAATATACATTTTTTTAAAACATTTCAGAATAAAATTAAGGTTCCGCCAGGGAATTTTCCCTTGGGGGCGGTGCCCCCAAGGTAAATATTCCTTGGGGGCACGCGCCCCCGGTGCCCCCATGTGCTTTTGTCTTTAGATAATTCTTGAAATTATTTTTAAATTTTATAAATGCTAAATTTATTATTAGTATTATTATTATTTCCTCGGAAATATTGTTAAAAATATCTTAATCATAGATAGTCTAGTCAAAGAACGGTTTGTAGACGGACTTTTTGATCCTAAAGATTTTATTGATGGAATGTGTTTGGAGATCTTTGGTGATGATTATACCAAAAGTCTCCGGCCCTACGGTAGCAAAATGTGTCACTGTTTTTGGTTTTTTACATTTATCGTGTAATTGGTTAATGATACGCGAAAAACTGTTACTTCCGGTTTCTTGCATTTAATTCTACGTACAATTCTCTACAAGATACATTATATTGAAACTTTACGAGGGCCTTAGTTCAGAAGTTACAGTTCATTAAACACAAGAAATACGAAAAAACGCTAGAATTTCTCAACTTTCTCTTGGAGAAAATCTTCAAATTTTAGCTTAAGTAATGCCCTCATAAGTTTTTAAAATAAAGTACTTCATATAAAAATGTTCGGAGAATTCAGTGCAAAAATCAGGGGTCGTTATTTTTATCAGTTTATAAATAACATTAATTTTTGTGTGAGGAGACGAAATTTCGACTTTTTAAAAATGATTTAAATATTCGAAATACATTTTAGCGATTTTGTCGAAAACCACTTACAAGAAAATTGCTAATTACTTTGTCTGTAGAGAATTTAGTGCTCTATAATTGTATGTAATAGTTTTTCGGGTATCATTAACCCATTACACGATAAATGTAAAAAACAAAAAACAGTGACACATTTTGCTACGCTACGGACTTAGCACACACCGTAGGACCGGGGACTTTTGGTATAATCATCACCAAAGACCTCCAAACACATCCCATAAATAAAATCTTTAGGATCAAAAAGTCCGTCTACAAACCCTTTTTTAGCGTTCGTTGACTAGACTAATAGTTTAAAACTCCCTTTTGAACAACAGTTAAATTACTATGTTTGGTATTAAGATCATGTTTATTGCGGGTATTGCATGAATGACTTTTACCCATATCCTGAAACATAATGATACTTCTTAACGAGATTGCACATTCCAAGATATATAAACACGGAATAGTTAATATATTCAATGTTATGAACCAACTCTTGCAGTGATCTCTAGGATTTAAATTGCATATTATCCGTACACTTTTTTTTCTGAATTTTGAATATCATAGTGTGAGGAACCTCCCCAAAATATAATACCGTGTATAAAATTGGCTTAAATGTATCCGTAGTAAATATAAACAAGTATATTTGTATCAACTAAAGTTTTCATAAGTATATCTCAGCATGTAGACGTATTTATTTACCTTAGATACGAGGGTATCAATGTTTTTAGACCATTTTAGATTTTTATTTATTTTCATATTGAGAAATGTAGTATTATTTATTTATTTATTTAAAAATACACTGTCCAACAGGTAAAAAAACCAATAAAAGGACAGGAAAAACAAAACAAATATAACTCATACAAAAAATAGTACAATACATTAAAAACGATAAGAAAAATAATAATGACAAGAAAAATTTTAGCAAATATTAGACATAAACAATAAATTAAACATCACAATTTATTAAAGATAAAAATGGTTTTGGAGAATAAAGGAATATATCAACATTAGAAAATTTAGCCTGATATGTCAAACACATGCGGTATATTGCGGAAGAGACCAGAACATTAGTACGGGGTGTAGGAAGATAGAATGTTTGGGAATACCGAGTAAGAATAAAAGCGGTGTGAAAGGAAAGAAGGCTTAAACAAGTCGGATCATCAACTTCTCCATGAATCAGTTTACACAGATGATGTGCTAGCAGAATCTCACGACGCTCAGTAAGACTATGCAACTTGAACATATTAAGTAACTGAGTTATCAGGTAGTGCCTGTGGATTTTGAAATATATAAATTTTAAAAACTTCTTCTGAATATTTTCAATGCAATCTTGATGAATTTCATATATGGGATTCCAAACAATAGAACAATACTCGAGTTTAGAGCGTACAAAGGCGTAGTATAAGGAGAAAATAGGTGATATTTCATTAAATGAGCGAGTATTGAAGCCAAGCATACGAATGGAGGAGTTATATATCCGATTAATGTGATTCAAAAATGTAAGTTTGGGATCGAAAGTAACGCCGAGGTCGTCAATAGATGTACAACGTGTGTTTGCGCCATTTTTATATGTCCATACCGCACCTTCCATAAATCATACCTTTGGTGGGCCGTAAGTGCGAGAGATGGCACAATCACACCAAAACTATAAACAATTAGCAACATCTTCTCGCCCCGCAGCGCAGTAAAACCAGCAAGAACAAACAGTCGTAGTCTGGCTGTCTATCATTGACAACGCGCACACAAACATTAATATTTTTTATATTCGCTTTATAATTTATATACTCGCTTATTTAGTATTAGTGCATAAGTGTAGTTTAGTGAAATTAAACATTCTGCTTGTGAGACCACTCGAGACATAGCCAAGGACCAAGGAAGGATATTACCTACGCAAAGTATTCACCTCGCTATTATATACAGTCCACTAAATTAAAATTCGAGCTAACCAGATATCCGCCACCCCAACGTGATAATGGGGTATTATTGATAGTGTAATTTTTTACCATATCAATAAATTATTCAAGTCATTTTGAAGTCTATGAAAATCGATAATGGAAGTAATAGAATAATTATGTCAGTAATATCGTTAATGAATAAAAGAAACGACAAAGGGCCAAGGATTGATCCTTGGGGCATCCCAGAGGTAGAAACGAAGGATGAAGATTTGCGACCAAAAAATTGAACAAACGAAAGGCGGTTAGACAAATATGACGAAAGAAGGTCAATTAAAGAAGATGAAATGGACAACAACAAGTGGTAAATTATTGATGGATTCTATATAAGAGAGATTAAGATTATGACTGTATTTTCCAAATTTTATTGCTTGGGTTTTTGAATATTAAGTTTAATGCTATTTCTTTTGAACCATAAATGTAATGAAGACATTGCATTGTCTATGATATTTTTCAATTCATTTTCATCCTTATCTTTACAGAGCAATGCTGTATAATCGGCAAATAGGAGTATTTTATTATTTGTACAATTTGGTAGGTCATTAATAAATAAAATAAATAAGAGGGGTTTTAAAATTGAGCCCTGTGGTACACACCAGTCTAAAAATTTATTACCTTTGTAATTATTATCATTTGTTTCGATTTTAACCCTCTGATATCTATCGGATAAGTATGAATTAAATAAGTTGAGTGCTATGCCTTTGATATCATATTGTTCTAACTTATATATCAAAAGATTTTTTGTAAAAAATCAAAAGCCTAACTAAGATCTAGGAATAAAGCAACAATATGTTCTTTGTTATGTCAGGCGTTTAATATGGAAGTAATAATATTAGATTTATTGATTTATGCTTAACAAAACCATGCTGTTCTTCACAAATCAAATTATGTTTTTCAACAAATTCTGTTATTCTATTAAAAATAACTTTTTCAAATTTTTTGAAAATCCGCTAAGCACAGCAATCGGTCTGTAATTGTTTGTGAGATATCTATCTCCGTTTTCAAAGAGCGGTTTAATTATAGCACGTTTCAATAAATCTGGAAAAATACCCTGTGAAAGAGACAAATTAATTAGAGGTTCAGTGATGACTTCAGTCACGACTTCAGCGTTGGACTTGACTCACCATCTTGCAAGATGGTTCACATTATAATATGCTATGTTTAATTATTTTATTTGGAATTTCTTCCCAACCAGATGACATTGAGGATGTTATTTCTACAATGAGGTCTTGCACGATTTTTTTTTATTGTTGCAATCGAAAGAATACTAAAAAATATTTACCCCGTATTTTTTCTTTTTTCTCAAATTTATTTATAAAAGGAGAAAATAATTATTAAAAGTGATATTCTTCAAAACGCGGCTGAAAAGCACCACTTCTCCCCTTGTCCACTGACGTCAACGGATACAAAACCTTGAACGCCTTGAACAAACCAATGAAATAACAATACATATCGGGGAGCTTGTTGTCATTTTAAACGTCAAAAGTTTGATATTGTTATTATTTGGTGTCACAGTTGTGTAAAATATGAGTTTAAAACGTCTAAAAACTTGTTTCGTGCCAACTTGTATAAATACAAGTGAAAATAGTAAAAAAATATTTATATCTGTACCGAAGAATGAAGAAAGAAGGAAACAATGGTTTTCCCAGATTAATATTGACAAATTTTCGTTACGACTAGCATATTGTTGTGAAGATCACTTTTATGTAAGTAAGTATAAATATTTTTAAAAGAAGCGCATTAATGTTAAGATCGCCCGTTAAAACAAATACAAGAACAGAAGAAAATTTAGACAAAGAAATAAAACACGAAATGGACAATAATATGCAGACGGTTCTGCAACAAATATCTGAAGCTATTAAAAAACTCAGAGAACTATGAAGTTATAAGGAAAGATGTAGAACAAGGAAGGATAGAGGCCGAGAAAGGAAGAGAAGAAGCAAGAGAAGGAAATAAAGCAATCAGAAAAGACATGGAAGAATCATATAACAAAATTATAGCTAATATCGAAGGCATAAACAAAGAAATAGAGCAAATCAAGGAAAAGGACAAAAAACGGGATCAAGAAAAACAAGAAATAGGAGAACGACTAAGAAAACTGGAAAATAAAGAAGAACAAAGAGAAAGGGAAATAAATAAAGATAAACTTGTAATTAAAGGATTAGAAATCAAAGAAGATATAATAACTGAGGTTAAGGCATTCATGAAAAGTAAATTAGATGTAGAAGTCGAAATTGCAGAAGCTTACCAATTCAAACGTACAGCAACTGAAAGACAGACAACTGTAATTAAAGTGAACAAAGAACAAGATAAGCAGAAAATCTTAACAGCTAAGAGTAAATTAAAAGGACAAGCAATATATATATATATATATATATATATATATATATATATATATATATATATATATATATATATATATATATATATATATATATAGACAAATTTTTGACAGTTAAAGAAAGAAAAATACAAAAAGAAATAATAAATAAAGCGGACCAAGAAAGAAATAAAGGAAATATGGTGAAGATATATTACAACAAACTAAAAATCAATAATATTACATGGAAATGGGACGAAGAAAGGGAAGAATTGAATCCAAAAAACTGAATAAAGAAATACAACAAGACGGAAATAAAGACGACGGAAAGCGAGACAACAGGGCTACAGAAATAAAAAAATCAAAAAACAAGAAGAAACTTCAAAAAGAAATGAAAATTTGCACATGGAATGTACGTACAATGCTACAAGTAGGAAAATTGAATGAAATAGTAAATGAACTGTCAAGATATAAAATAAACATAGCAGCGGTACAGGAAATACGTTGGAAAGGGAGTGATTCAAGAAAAGGACTATACAGTACTATACTCAGGCAATGACAAGCAAGGGCAGCACGGAGTAGCGTTTATAGTAACAAGCAAGATGACAAATAAAGTGCTGGATTTTGAACCTATAAGTGAAAGAATAGCTTACATAAGAATAGAGGCGAAACCATTCAACATATCACTCCTGAATGTATACTCCCCAACTGAAAGCGCCAAAACAGAAGATAAAGATGAATTTTATAAGAATTTAGATCATGAAATAGAAAAAATACCAAAAGAAGATAATATACTAATACTAGGAGACCTAAATGCACAAATAGGTAAAGAAGACTACATACAGACAGTTGCTGGTAAACACACAATACATGAGAAAACAAACAACAATGGACAGAGAATATGCAGAACAGCAGCAAAATATAACATGTTCATAAGCAGCACAAAATTCGAACACCCAATGCACCACAAAGTTACATGGACGTCACCTGATCAAAAAACCCAATCACAAATAGACCATATACTAATAACCAAAAGAAAACAGTCAACAATTAAAGATGTCAGAACCTACAGAGGTGCAAACGCAGACTCAGACCACTACATGGTAACAGCGACAACCATGCAAAAAATTAAAAGATCAGTAAAACATAAGAACACGCAAATAAAATGGAACGTAAAAAAACTAGACACAACAATAAACAACAGAATCAAATACAAAAAACAATTAGAAGAACAGATAAGCAAAATTAATAACAGAGACGATGAAATAGAAACAAGATGGGAAAAAATTAAAACTTGTATAAACAATGCAGCAAAAAACAGCATTGGCGAAGAAAAGAAAGAGAACAGAAAAGAATGGTTCAATGAAAATTGTCAAGAAATTGTAGAAAAGAAAATGAAAGCAAGACTGAAGTGGATAGGTACGAATAAAAAGAGCGATAAAGAAGAATATGAAAAAATCAAAAAAATATGCAAGAACGAAATAAGAAAAGCAAAAAGAGCCTGGATAAATGAGAAAATAAAAGAAATCGAAAAGGAAGGTATGAACCACAACACCAAACAATTCTATCAAAGGATCAACGCACAAAAAAGAACATACAAACCAAAAACATACACCATTAAGGATAAAAATGGCAAGAAAACAGAGAACACTGACCAATACAACCAGGTATGGAAAGAATACTTCCAAGACCTATTAACAGATCCCAGCCAGAATAATTTATATGAAATACAAAATGAAAACGAAAACATCGAACTCTCGAGTGACCCAACAAAAGAGGAAGTAAGACAAATAATAAATAACATGAAAAATGGAAAAACACCAGGAAAAGACGGACTAAACATAGAACTAATAAAACATGGTGGAGATAAACTTCATGAACAAATACACAGGCTTATACAGGAAATATGGCAGAAAGAAAAAATGCCAGAAGAATGGAAAAACGGACGGATAATAACAATACACAAGAAAGGAGATCAACAACTGTGTCAAAACTACAGGGGAATCACACTACTTAACACTACCTACAAAATCATGACATCAATATTGCAAAAAAGACTAATAGAAGAAACAAAGAACATAATCGGGCAACATCAGTGTGGTTTCACTAAAGGCAAGTCAACTACGGATGCAATACACACAGTTATACAGATAATGGAAAAAGCACACGAACACAAGATAGGAATTGAAATGTTATTCATTGACTTTAAACAAGCCTTCGACTCAATCAAAAGAGGCAAACTAATCGAAGCATTGAGAGAGTTCAAAATAACAGAAAAGCTAATAAGATTAATAGCAATGACAATGAGGAATTCAGAAGCTTGTGTTAAAACACAAAAAGGTGAGTCGTCCAATTTTGAAATTAATAAAGGAGTAAGGCAAGGCGATACATTATCAGCAACGCTATTTAACCTAGTATTAGAATATGCAATGAGAAAAATCAAGAAGAGAACACTAAGAACAAATGGAGGACAGATCATTGCATATGCCGATGACATAGTGATCGCAACAAAAAACAGAAAAATAATGGTGGAAATACTACGAGAAATAATAACAGAAGGAGATAAGATAGGATTGAGAATAAACGAAGACAAAACCAAGATGATGGTAATAGGAGGGAACAGGATAAATAAAAACATAAATATAGAAGGGTATTCCTTTGAAACAGTGGAAAAATTCAAATATCTCGGAACTACACTATCATGCAAAGGAGATAGGGAGACAGAAATAAAAGAGAAAATAATGGCAGCGAACAGAGCCTACCACGCAAACAAAAAACTACTAGAGAACAAAAATTTAACAAAGAAAACAAAAATTAAAATTTATAAAACGATAATAAGACCAGTATTTATGTATGCATCTGAAACAATGACAATGACGAGAAAAGATGAAGAAGAATTGAGAAGAGCGGAAAGAAGAATAATAAGAACGATTTTAGGACCAGTAAAAACCCCAGAAAATGAACTTAGACAAAGAATGAACTTTGAGATAGAACAAGAAATAGAAGAAGATATAGTAAGAAAGATAAAACAACAGCGAGCAAGATGGTTAGGGCACGTATGGAGAACAGATGACAGCGAAACAATAAAGTCAATAGTACAATGGGACCCAGGTGGTAGAAGAAGAAGAGGCAGACCGAGATCAAAATGGCTAGACGAAGTAAAAGAAGATTTAAGAAGAGCAGGCATCAAGAACTGGCAAGAAAAAACAAAACAGAAAAATATGGAGAGAAGCAATAGAAAACATATAAAACAAGAAACAGGGATTGATCCTCCCTAAAAACCGGATTTAGAGAGCTCTACGAGCGGCGATACTCCACTGGAGTGTAAAGCCACTATATATATATATATAAGTATAAATATTATAATAACAATTTAAAACTTAGTTATTAAATAATAATCATACATTTATTTTTTAGCTACCTAGCGATTCTGAAAATTGGATGTATTTCAAAACAATTGGGCAGAATATTATCTTAAAGAAACATGTAGTTCCACAATTTACATTTGACATCTCCAAAAGTGACTTTAGAAGAGTCTCAAGTAACATCTTCATCAAAGAAAAGAAAAGAATCCACATTGCGAAATTTTTGTCCAGATAAGCCAAGTTGCAGTCGGGCATTATTTGTAGAAGTATCGTCGCCAAAAAAACTTTGTAAGGAATCACCTAGTGCAACATTTATAAACGATGTCATACATTTACAGTCACCTTCTGGAAAGTTTGAAGTGGAAGCTTCAAAATTCAATAAAAGCGTTCAAGTTAATATACGTCCGCACAAAAAAAGTGTTGCAACAATGACACAATCTGACTGCATATCTTATACATCGTATGAGGAAGATTTATCAATTATGCAACACTTTAAGGGCATATCAATCAACATACAACAGCTGTATCTTAGAATATAATAGATTAAATGTTAAATTAAAAAGTATTATTCCTGTACAAAGTTTTAAAAAGGCATTAAGAAAAGATATAATACGAACTGATAACTTGTGATAATATCAAACATAAAATAGTGTATTGATAATGTAACATGAAGTACCAACTAATTATAAGTAACTTGTGATATTTAAATGCAAAAATATTTTATTATTATCTGTATACTTGTTAATCTTTGTATTATTTTTTACGGACCTGGGTACCAGTGCTTGCACTGCTTACAGGATCCGAAAATGGGTTAATAAATAAAAAATAAATTATATTAGAAAGCAGTTCAAGTAGTTCAAAAGAAATACATGATAGTGATTCTGATTTTCAAGTAGCCACATCATCTTCACAATCAGTTGCAAGTACAATCAGCACGATAAAACGTGAATTCATCAATTCAATTTTGATAATCGAAAGAAATTCAAAATTTTATTTGGGGCTTCCTCCTGAAACATTTTATATTGTACATTTACTATGCAGTAAGGAAACCAAATTAACAAAATTAGATGTCTTATTAACATTTAAAAAAAATAGACTAGACGATCAATATCAAAGGTTAGCCGATGACTTTCAAATAAGCATTTCAAAACTAAGGTAAGTAACTCTAACGCTTTCCCATTAAATTGTTATTTCGTTTATGTATAATGCTATTTTCAAAACTACAAGCAGACCTTGTTTTAGTGACAAAAGCGCCACCTTGCTACAAGCAAAATTTGAATCATAGATGTTGAAAGTGTGGATTGTTTCTGAAGAGAAAATGAAAATATTTATATAAAATAAAATATGTTACAAACCAGATTAATTAAATTATTTTTATATTAATTATATTATAGTATTTTTGCGTATGTACTTTAATTTTTCCATATAATTATATACTTTCTAATATATGACATGGTATCAGATCCATATTGCCATGTAGATCTATGGTGCCCTTGTTTCTCATTGGCTTGTATCCGTTAACGTCACGATTTTGGCACCGTTTTGAATGCATTGTACTTTAAATAAGTTTTTATAATAAAAATAAACTCTACTTTAAACAAACTGTTATATAAAATAAAACTACGAAGGTTCAAAATTCGTATTAACAAATAAAATAAGCATGTAAATTCTTTTTGCAAGACCTCATTATGTTATAGGTCTCTATTCCGTCGTTGGCCTTAAAAATATAGATTTTGGGTTCTTAAAATTTATTTAATCAAAATCAATATTGTCTTCTAAGTCTAAGTTATCAGCAATGTTAAAAATCTGACGTGGACACCACATGACTTCCTTGTACGCCTTGTGTGTTCATACTTTTCTTAATAACTAAAATGTAGAATAATATAAAAAATTATTTTAACTTATTATACTAGTACTACTACTACTGTTACTATACTCACAAATATATTGTAGTCATTTTATTTAAACTGCAGAAGAAGATATAAAGCATATTTTACTATTGTCACTGTCATGTCATAATCATTTAAATTTTACATAGTAACAAATGTTAATCGATCATGGACTACAAGATACCAAAATACTAAATTATAAATATATACTTTAATTATTCTTAAATGATACCAGATACAAAAATATTTATAAAATACCGATTGTAGGTAATAATCACATAATCTTTCATTTAAAATTAAAAAATTTGTCTTAAATTTAATATTTATCGAAATATTTGAAAAAAGTACTACTTCCGGTTTGTAGATTGAAACCAAAAATAGGAGGTGCACAACTAGATGCTATAAGTCCTAAATACAAAATTTCAACTTTCTACGTCTAACCGAATTTGAGTTATGCGACATACATACGTACGCCCGTACGTACGTACAGACGTCACGACGAAACTAGTCATAATGGATTCAGAAAAGGTCAAAACGGATATTTCCGTAAAAATCTGAGAACCGAAATTTTTCGCGATTACAATACTTCCTTATTACTCCGTACAAGGAAGTAAAAATACAGCTAGTCATTAACACAATACATATAATAATACCAGTCTTATTCGAGATTTTGCTTATATAACTTTATAATTTTACTTCTAAAATTACTTATTCTAGTTGTAACTTTGATACTTTCAGGCAACTCATTGTATTCAGATGAACCTCTATGAAATATAGATTTATTGGTACTAGTTTTATTGGTGTGCAGTAACATGAAATTATCTCTATTCCTTGTTTCATAATTGTGTACAGAGTAAAAAGGAATCAGCCTATTTGACAAGAAGTACTTTGGTGCAATATTTAATTTAATTTTTTGTATGAAAGTTAAAACTTGCACCTTTATAAAATCTTCTATGAGCAACCAATCTAATTTTATCAACATAGTTTTAATACTAGTTAACCTATTGCACCAAAGTATTACACGCATGTCCCAATTCTGTAATTTTTGTAGTCGTTGCAAATCACTTTTTAATATTGTGTACAATATGGTTGCCGCATATAGAAAATGTGGTACTTAGTACAATTATTGTATTATATAATATTTTCCTTGTTTTAATTTAAGTTAATGTTTAATCTACTCTTATAACTCCTATTTTTTGGAGATTTTTTTACAAATATAATAGACATGAGCATTACATTTTAGTTTCCTGTCAATCATTATTCCTAAATATTTTATGACTTCTACTAACTCAATGCTTTGGCCAGATATTATTACTAACATATTTTCTAAATAGAATTTATACTGCACATCATTCCGTAAAAACATTAATTTTGATTTTGATGTATTTAACTTTAAGCATTGATTAAATAGTGTAAATAGATAGGCAACCTAACGGCGAATATCGTTTCAACTACATAATATCTGGAAGTCAGGTTGCATTTTACTAAATGCAGGCGTTATGCCATGAAGTATTTGTTTCGGATAACATCGAAAATGTTCGTGTTTCATCGTACAGTTGTCGCTCCGCCCACACTGTGCAATCGCTTGACTTGTAAATAAAATGTTTGTAGAAGCGTAGGGTAGAAGCTAGGCGAACATGATTTTTTTGAAGGCATAAATAAAATAAATTATTGAACGAAATAATAAGTTTAAATCCGTGATTGTAATTATATAATTTGAAAATTACAATAGTTCATGGTACATTAATTTTTTTTAACATATTTTTATATGAATAGATAAAAAATGTTTTCACACTACAGGGAAATATGGACAAATATAAGAAATGGGAAATATGAACAGCGAAAATTATGCAATTTATTATTTAAAATACCTACCTTCCTATAGTATTTCTCCAAAGCATAATAATATATTTATTGTTTTATTCTACGAAACTATACAACAAAATGATTATTATTTTATAAAAAGAGATTAAAATCTTTTTACATCAAATATTAATTCAATTAAATAAAGAATAACATTCTTTTAGGTAAAGTTACACACTTTTTAATATATTCAGTTTTTTTATTCGATGTGGTTTTATTAATGTTCTGGGTTTCCCACCGAAGACATTTAAATATCTTTACTTTAATGAATAAATCTAAAATAAATGACTTATGTTCAGAGCATTCATCGAGCCAGTTTCCATAATTTAAATGTATGTGATTAAGGCAACGTTGTTTGATTTTTTTAGATATATTACAAGAATGTTTCTCCGAATCATAAATATCGTGAAATATTTGTAAAAAATCTTTCATTTTGTCTAATAAAGAATTATCCGGTCGTGTAAGGTACGTAATTTCGTTTGATTTCCCATAATCTTTTAATAATATTAACATCTCATTTTTGTCATTTAATAATCTCATCTAAATTTGCACATTGCTCACAGTTATATTTTTTCAAACAGCGAAATACTAAGTAACTAAGTTGCTAGCATTTAGCGTTGTAATGCCTATAATGTCTATAACTACTGCTTCAGTCAATGCAGAAATAGTTATTGTAATCTCGGTATAGATGGCTCTGTCAGATCTGGTTCCAAAACAGCGTTACGCAGAAATGTAATGGGCTTGCCTATCTACCAGTATTATTCAATCAACGATTTAAGCTATTACAACACAACCACTTATCTATGTTTATTAATTCATCATTTAATTTTTGTACAATATCATACATATTATTAAAACCTGTTATATACATAATTGTATCATCCGCAAATAGATGATATTTGCAATATTTAATATTTTCCCCTATGTCATTGATATATAACACAAAAGTAGGGGGCCGAGTATGCTCCCTTGGGGTACTCCCACATTTATTTCCACAGTATTAGAATATGAATTAACATATTTCACTATTTGTGCTCTATTTGTTAAATATTTATTTATCCATTTTAGAACTGTACCTCTAATAGCATACTTTTCTAACTTTTAAAAAAAAAAATTTCTATTAACCGTTTCAAAAGCTCTTTTTAGAGCCACGAAAAAAACTAGACCCATTTTTTTTTTATCCAAAGTCTCTTTCCATTCATAATAACATATTGTAGAGCAGACTCACAACTATTATCTTTCCTAAAAAATCCACATTGATAATAAGTAATAATGTCATTCTTATTTATATACAGGGTGTTTCAGGACTAGTGTAACAAACTTTAACAGTTTATTCCTGAGGTTATTTTGAGCCAAAAATGTCATTAAACATATATAGGTCCTATTCCTTCTAGTTACCAAAATACAAGAGGTTGAAGTTCTATAAATAACACGAAATTTTCTAATTTTTGTAATCAAGATACTTTCGGAAAACAAGAGTTTTATTGAAAAATCATACCATATTTTGTCTTAATTAAAAATTGTTGTACTTTTGTTTCATAATGGATGGTTATAGTACTGCTGAATATGCAGATATGATTTTTATTTATGGATTATGTAATGGTAATGCCCGTTACGCGTCTAGGTCTAGCGAATACCAAGACAGATACCCAAACAGACGCCAACCTTTCCATCGCCTATTATTGAAGATTAAACGAACTTACCTGTAAGTGAAGTTCAATCGAAATTATATGAGAGCCTCGTTCGAAGTAATTACAACTATGTAGTAACGCTTTGCCGGTACGATTATGTCACAATGTTTAGTAAAAACAAAAAACGTAATGTGTTACGTCCCCCTGGATTCCTCTGTCTCCGATCTCCGTGATAATATTTAATCATTTCGTTTAGAGCTGAAAGAAAATTTCTGCTATTTTCCTATGGGGTTGGGAAATGGGTGGGAGCGTTGTAATTACTTCGAACGAGGCTCTCATATAATTTCGATTGAACTTCACTTACAGGTAAGTTCGTTTAATCTTCAATTATATTTCGAGCCTCGTTCTCGTAATTACAACTATGTAGATGTTTAGATTTATGAAAAAGCTGAAATTTTATTGCTATATTTTGCCCTAAAACCAACCACATACTTAATAACAAACCAGCATTGTTATAGTTATCCATTTAGGATTGTAACCCCAAAATTTTCCTTATTATAATTAGACACATGTCTATTATAACACTTTGCAATATCTGACAATTCCGCGACCAGCCAGCTGTGTTTCTTATTACTTACATCCAAACTAATTACTCTTACACCCTGCTAATGTTGACGCATGTCTTGTACTATGCGCTGAAACCGGCTTCATATTAATTCCACATTCATCTGAAACTGTTTTAATTCATCTAGAAAAAGTTTGTGCACCTACAGCTGTATGTGGTTTATTCCAAGAAATAAAACTATTTATTGGTATGCCGCACTAATTTGGTTTTCTCTAAATAAAGGTTTAGTACTAGCCACACGTAAATTAGGTTTTTCTAAGAAAATCTAGAAAAAATTGATTTCGGCTTGGTCCTGAGGTTTCAATGAAAGAATTTATCTCAATTTCAATGCCGGTCTGTGTTTGATGAATATTATTTATCTCAATTTCTGCTAAAATTTGGACTCTATGCACTGAAACTAGTGCAAATAAGGTAGTTAATATTTTTGTTAGATTTTTTAATGATAATTTATCTAAATGACTTTCAGTTGCTAATTTGTCTAATACCTACGATATTAGTATCCCATATTTTACTGAATCTTAGGAAATAATGGTTTCAATCTGAATATTCCCTTAAAAAATCTCTTTATAAAAGTGCTATTTGTTAATAGGCCCCCAGAATATAGGAAATTGCCGACCCTGCTGAATTGGGGTTGCCGTAAACCGCACCTTGTATAAATTGAAATACTAAAATATCAAAAATCAAAACGTGACTCGAGTCACCGGGTATGATAGCTGTAGATTTCCCCTTTCACCGAAACTTTGAATAATAAAAAATATACATTTTTACCCAAGTTATTGGACTTTTGTCCGCCCGCTCCTGTGTAGATGCATGGAGCATGCAGCGCAGAAGCTCAAAATCCAAGGTGCACTTGGGCCCGTTTATCTCGGAAAACGGTCAAATTTTAGAGAAAAATCATAAGGACCATTTTTTGATCTTGATTTTTCTCTAAACAAAAAATTCTCTAAATGCTATATTTTAGCAGATATTGGCGGAAAAACGATTTTTGGAACCTTTTGGACTTTTTCTCCCCCGTACAAGAAAATTTTTTACAGAACTTTTTCTTATTTTAAATTATCTGTCAATCGCGACAAATTAATATAAAAATTACATTGGTGAGCGATTTTGTCAAGGTTGGACCCTTCATTTACTGGTTATATTCTGTCGTCATAAACAACTCATATCCGTGACTATCACAGAACAAAATTTTTAGTTTATAAAAACCCCCTGATATTGTTTTAGCGTTGCGCCCGATAAAAAAGATATTAAAATATCAACAGTGGCTGGCGAATAATTTAGAGTTTCGGTTTCGAACGCTTCCCACACAATCTTCCTGCTATTAAGGATAGATTGGTTGCAAATGGGTGAACTTATGTTCTGCAAGAGGATAACAATAATGTATTAGCAGAATGACAAACTAATGGTTTATCTTTTAAACTAACAAAAAAAAAAAGGAAACCAGGTTGCTTACCAATATACTAAAATTCCCTCTGCTTAATCTTCTATAATTTTATGTAAGACCTTTAAAATCATAGCAAACGGTGGAAACGCATAATTATATAGGTTTTTCCATGATATAGTGAGTGCATCAACAATAATTAAACAATAAGGATCACTATGCCATGAACAGAACTTTTCACATTTAGCATTTATTTTCTTTTGGATGGTATATACTAGGCGTAAAGCCAAATATTTTTCTGTTCGCACAATTTTGCTTAATTATGTAATTTGTTAAGTTGCGCTCCACTCATTTTATTAACATATGAGATCGATGTTGTATTGTCTATTCTCAACCAGCTTTCGCAATTTACTTTAACTCTTGCAAATCAGTGAAGGTCTATAAAATTGCCAGTAAATACAAATAGTTCATAATATGTTCTTTTCTTTAAGCACGATTCCAAAGACCCTGTGCAGTTTGACCTGCACAAAATATACCCGAACCATGCTTCGAATTTGAAATGTCTTATGGGATTTTTAGAACTTAAATTATTTATCGACCATTTAATTTTGTGTTTAATTTATCGGGTAAAAACATAATTTTATTCAAATCGCCGTTACTTTTAGACAGAGCTATGTTTTTATCTGTCTCCAACTGCTTTTGTGTAAAGCCAGCTGTACAAAAGAACTGATTGAAATTAATTTCTTTCCCAACAAAAATTTTATTTTGTTAATTAACATAATTTTCTTATGTTCTGGAAATTCCAACAAGTAATTACTAGAATTTATAATAACTCTAAATATAATATTTAGTACTAGGTGTTAAACTACTTTTTTCAAATATTTAGTACAACCCATGGTAATGTAAACGATCAATAATCTTTCGCAAATTAGATAAACAATGTTCAAATGATTTGACGAAATACAAAAAATCATCTAAATAAAAGTTATAGAACTCCTTGCTATCTTAAGCTCTGTACTACTATCCTCATAATTTTTGTAAAATGAAAAGGACTTGTACAAAGTCCAACGGCAAACCAGTGAACTGATACAATTTGTTATTGTAAGAAAAACTCAATATTTGCTGCTACTTTTAGCTACTGGAAATTTTAAAAAATATATACATCCTTTAGATCCCAGTGGGCATCTAAATGAACCGGGACTAAGTAATTTAGTCGCTTCTCTGGTGTTCTCCATTTTCAAACAGTTGGTGAAAATAATTTATTGAATTCTGTATAGCAATATGTAACTGTGTTCAGTTATTTTTAGTTACCTTTGGCACAAATTTTTGCTTTAGCTGACTATCGAAGGGCAACTCGTAACCCTTAATGCAGCTCAACTACAAAGATAACCTTTGCAAACAATTTCCATATTTGTTAGAAACTTTAAGACGACCAGCACTTACCTCTGGAATTAATATTGCTGTGTTGTCGTCGTTGAGACTGCATGTTTACAGCTGACCGGCGTTAAGTTTTCGCTGAAAACCTGAACCTTGTTTGTATCGCTGCAGCTCGGTTGTGAGTCTGCGAAACTACAACTCGGTTTTTGGGCCTATGCTGTCGCACCTCGAGCGCCCATCTGCGCCTGTGTAGCCCTGAGGTGGTGAGCGTTTCCAGTTATAAAATATTTAACCCACTCCTCTTCTGACAAAATATTGGATAGAGTTTTTCGAATTACAGTTATTGCAGTCCCTAACTGGTTCTGTGAGTCCAGAAAATGATTGTCTCTTTTGAGACTAATCTGGCAAAAGAGCTTTTATTTCGGGTTTCAGTTTTGGTGCGGTAAAGTAGGGAACTTCGCTAGACGCGTATTTTGTGAAGTTATAATTTTGTAGTCGCCTTTCCGACCTCTGTGTTTGTTGTGTTTGTTGCATGAAGAGTGGTTCGATTTCTAATTTGTTAATGGGTAATTATTTCGGAGATACGAGAATCTCCGATGCTAATTAGTCTGACAAGGCTAGTAATTTACTTCTCGAATGACTAATTGCATATTTTTCTTCTTTTAAGAAGTTTGAAAATATTTACTTTTAGGATAAGTAATATGAATGTTTTAATTTTTGTAAAATTTAAATCAATAAGATCCATTTTGTAACTGCTTCACTACTTGCGTGAGTTTCAGTTATATAATTGCAGATGTTTCACCACTTGTGTGAACTCGTACTGCTAATTAAGAAGTTAATTAAAACAGACTGTTTAATCTCTCGTGTTAAATTAATCTAGCTGCTAACTGTTTGAAAATATATATCTTTTGGGATGAGTAATATGCATAATGTTTTAATCTTTATAAAACCGAAATCGATAAGATCCATTATGTAACTGCTTCACTACTTGCGTGATTTTCAGTTATGTAATTGCAGATGTTTCACCTCTTGTGTGAACTCGTACTGCTAACTAAGAAGTCAAATAAAACAGTGCTAAACTAAGACTTCGAAGTATAAGGGTTCTTGCCCCTCTATAAGAATTCTTGCCTCTCTATAAGGGTACTTGCCCCTTTTTGCTAACTAAGTAGTCAAATAAAACAGTGCTAAACTAAGACTTCGAAGTATAAGGGTACTTGCCCCTCTATAAGGGTACTTGCCCCTCTATAAGGGTACTTGCCCCTTTATAAGAGTACTTGCCAATTTATAAGGGTACTTGCCCCTTTATAAGGGTACTTGCCCCTTTATAAGGGTACTTACCCCTTTATAAGGGTACTTGCCCCTTTATAAGGGTACTTGCCCCTTTATGATAACTAAGAAGTCAAATAAAACAGTGCTAAACTAAGACTTCGAAGTATAAGGGTACTTGCCCCTCTATAAGGGTACTTGCCCCTTTTTGCTAACTAAGAAGTCAAATAAAATAGTGCTAAACTAAGACTTCGAAGTATAAGGGTTCTTGCCCCTCTAAGAAAAATACCGATTCAATATTATAAAAATAAAAACATATGCAAAACCGCATCACCCTCAATTTAATTGTTATAGTTATAAGTGTATAACCAACTTTCGGACTTGTAATAAATGCAATAATCTACTTATTGAAAACAAAATTCGAAAATCATGACCACCACCGGTAATAATTTACCTTGTTTACATTCTAAAATTTCCTCTGAGGAAGAAGAATTTGGATTTGCCGAGGACTGCGCTATTTTCCTTTCAAGTTTCCATTTTTCCTCATCCGCGAGTCTCTATCCTCTCTTCTTTTCCCAATCTTCTTAAATAATTGCAGAACACTGTACACTAACTTTATAACATTTAATTAATCGGAGCCGATGTGACCACAACCGCACAAGAAAGCGTAATGATTAAATATTATCACAGAGATCGGAGACAGAGGAATCCAGGGGGACGTAACACATTACGTTTTTTGTTTTTACTAAACATTGTGACATAATCGTACCGGCAAAGCGTTACTACATAGTTGTAATTACGAGAACGAGGCTCGAAATATAATCTTATTTCATATTGTGTTAACCTATTCCATGTTTGGTTATGTTGTTCTGTGTTTAGAATTTATTTATTTGTCTATTTAATTGTGTCATTTTATGTTTTGTTCTCTAAATCGTATTCGTTAATATTAATAAATAAAATTTATTACGACAAATAAGGTACCTATGACTTTTCAATAAAACTCTTGTTTTCCGAAAGTACCTTGATTACAAAAATTAGAAAATTTCGTGTTATTTATAGAACTTCAACCTCTTGTATTTTGGTAACTATAAGGAATAGGACCTATGTTCAATGACATTTTTGGTTCAAAATGACCTCAGGAATAAGCTGTTAAAGTTTGTTACACTAGTCCTGAAACATAGCTTTAACAGTATTAGACACTTTCATTACTGGAACAATCGTACTCATTTTTAAAATTTCTGGGAAAACTTTTAATTCCAAGGAAAAGTTGACTAAGTTAATTAGAATATCAGCAATATCAACCAAACAATATTTTATTAAGTACATGTCTAAATAATCAGGGCTATTCTTATTTCTCACATTCCTTATTATTTTATCTAAGTAGGTATTCGATATCAATTAAGCTGAATTCATCTAGTGAAGAATTAGTTTTGGTACAATTAGTTACTGAATTACTATTGTCCGTTGTTTTCGACTTAATAACCTCATTTATACTCTTTATAAAGTATTTATTGAAGTTATTAGCAATAATTTGAGTATCACTCACCTTTGCATCTTTAAATTAAATTTCTTTCACATTATAATAATTGTTTTTACCTATCATTTTTTTCAACGTCCTCCACATAAATTTTTGATCGGATCGACAATTATCTATTTTTTCTTCAAAATATTTAACTTTCTCCTTTCTAATTAACTAACCGTACTATTCCTTTTAGTTTTATATATTTCTCAATTACTTTGATTTTGATTTATTACAAAAATTTTATAACATAAATCCCGTTCTTTAATTGATTCTAAAATTAATAGATTAAACCATGAATTTTTCTTCTTTTTAATTTCAACTCTTGGCATCAAATTTTCAATAATACTCATAATTTCAGTATAAAAAATACTAAATTTTACATTTAGATTAGTTTCTCGAAAATTAAATGGGATTAATTTTGTTGCCTGTCTTTAGTTTTCAATTTGTTGTAACTTCTTTCTGACGTATCCAAATTGCATGATCTGTGATAATTTTATTACCATATATTATACTATATTTTACCTTATAATTAACATTCGTAAATATTAAGTCAATTGTGCTCTTACTATTTTGTGGAAAATGTTTGTAGGTAATCATGTATTTGCTGTTTGAGACCCAAGTCATTAGTTAGTTTATGTAATTTTTTTGTATAAATATCTGTATCATCTATCCAATTTATATTAAAGTAACTCCCTATTATAATTGTACTACGAGTATTATTATTTACTTCGATATTTTCTATATATTGTTAAAACGCATCTAAAAATATCGAATGCTGCTCATTAGGTGAGTGATACAGAGAAATGACTAGAAATTTATTTTCATTAATTATTACCTCCATCCCAATGATCCAAACATTTTTTGGTAATACTAACTTACTGACTATCTTAAAAACTAAATTATTTCTAACATAAATCAAAACTCCTCCAGTGTGCCTACTATGAGAATCTAGCCGCACTATATTGTAATCTTTAAGGTGCGAGTATACTTAGTCTCAGAGGGTCGTTCGTAGTTTACTGATAACTCATTTTAGGTATGTTTTAGAAAAAAATGTTAAATATAATAGTTATTCAGAATTAAATTCTTAACATCGAACTGTTTTTTAAATTTTAAAATTCCCAAAAATAAATATAACGAAAATTTTAATTATTTTTTCATTTGCAAACAGACAGTTTGACAGTTCGATGTTTATACGCTATCATAGATTATCTGTAATTTTTTTGAGAACGAAATTTAAAGCCGAAAAACAGTTATCGGTAAACTACGATTTTACGTGAATTTCAACTCATGCCATCACACTGGCCAAGTGAGGCACGACGGCAGGGACGCACACAGAGCCGGATTCCGCAATACACAAACGCAAGACGCAACAAACTGATATACGTTGCTGTTCTGTAATAATATAATAAATAAGCTATTTACGATTCCATAGTTCAAACTAGAACATTCAAAGATTTGATACTGTTGTTATGAAAATCTTATTATCTTCAATTGCTTCAATTTTTAACTCTGTCCAATGACGTACAAAATATATCGGCAAAAATTGTAAAAATGCCCTAGGGATTGTTAAAGTGACAATTTACCCGTTATATTGCTATGACTACCATGTATGACAATTTTATTGATTTTGTATTCTTTTTATATGAAATTAAAAGCGTCAAATGAACTTTTTTGTGACAACTTCTCATGATGAAATCAAAAATACATGAAATATAACGCCATAAAATACAGTTATGTCAAAAACCTTAGTTTGAAACCAATTATTAATGAACTTGTGAAACGAAAGAAACTAAAATTTAAAATTTTGACAATCAAAGGTTAGTAAAAAAATTAAATGTCAAAATAAACAACCGTTTCGGTACAACAAGTTAGTCTTGAACACGAAAAACCACGAATAATTATTCTTTCTAATCGGTCTGCAGCAGTGTCAAATTTTGCTTACTCCAGTATTAGAAAACATTTAATAATAAAAATATTAGGACACTCGAGGAAAATAAAAACGAACCACTTGAAAATGCACCAAAAATGCAAAAATTTCAAAGTGCGATATCTCGGCTGCATTTCGACGAAATTGGATGAATCTTCGAGTTCTGAAAACGTTGAAGTCTTATCTTTAATGTGATGATGTGACAAAAAAATCCACTCCACCACCTCTAACCCCCCTAAGAAAAACAACTGTGTCTGATGTCCAAAAACCAACTTTGGCAACTCATACGAAGTGCCAAAAAAATCGTGGACCTTATTGGCCAACATGGTAATAAAGATTAGACTTTTTTCTTCAAGGTCCGCAAAATTTCAAGTATCTACGATGATTTGGCACGAAGTTATGAATTTTTTTTAAAAAGTGCCTTTTTGAGGTTTTTGATCATAACTTGGCGAATTTTGCACGAAAATCAATAAATTTTGGATTTCCGAGAACGTTGAAGGTTTCTCTATTCGGCCCTGTAAGTTAATCTGCCACCAAACCCGATCCACCCCCTGCCACCCCCGGATAAAAAAACATGTTTTTGACTGAAAAATGTTCAATAGGGTCTTCCACGGTTTTTCAAAAACCCCAAAATAAATTCTATAATAATAAAAAAAAATACAAAAATATATAAAATGAACGGAGATTCAAAAGGTCCCGAAAGACCGCCATGTTGATGTGACGTCACTACGCACGTTGGCGCTCACCGCAGCATTGTTTGCAATGGAGCCACCGACAGAAATGTCGGTTTTGCCGAAAAAAGCGGCAAATAAGTATTGCATAGTGCCTGGGTGCAACAGCAGCAGTCATCGCGAGCCGAGTAAGTTGTTTATAAACGTGCCAACTGGAGATATTCGGAAAAAGTGGCTCCAGCAAATCCGACGTGATACCGCGAGTGGCTATTTGACGTCTCACTTATATTGTTGTAAAGACCATTTCAATATAAGTACAAAATTTACTGTTATTTTCAATCATTTATCGACGAAAATCGATCGACATATAATATTGGCTGTCATTGTTGGTAACTACATAACCTCAAAATAGATTTGAGGGTTCCAGTTCACAAAAACACTTTTCACTCAGCTATAATTTGTTTAAACTACTCTAAAATTGTGTAAAATGATTGATTCTAGTTAAACAAAAAACATGTTTAGACAATAGTTTCAGCAAACTGTTCATTGTAGAATTTTATTCAGATAATAAATATAATTATAATTTTGCAATTTTGCATTAAAAAAATCGTATGAGATCTAGTACAAATTGCACAGGGTTCTACAGTATTTCATTTTTTCTTACAGCTTGAAGAGGATTTGGAAAATTTTATGCGGATAAAATTAGATCCTACTGCAAAAGCTGCGTTGAAAACATAGGCGTAGCCAGGGGGTAGGCTGGTAAGCTGCAGCCTACCCCCCTCGATTTCAATACCTCGTTTTTAAATTTTTAAAATTAAATTAAATTTAAAAATAAAAACAAATAATAAAAAGGAGGTTGCTTCAAAAAAATTACTTCAAAAACTTAAGTGTCAAAATAATTAGCCAACCTAGGGTGACCAGATCTCAGGTATTCACCCGGAGTGTCCGGGTTTTGTACTCCAATCTCCGGTTTTTGAAATAATTTCTCCGGTTTTACGGTTTTGGGGTTTTTGTATGAGTTTTGAATGCTCTCAAACTTCTTGAATCTTGGTGCGAGGAACACTCTCTTTCAGTTAACCCAACCAAAACTGAGATGGTCCTTTTTACCAGAAAACGTAAAATCAGCAGACTCAATATGCCGAAACTCTTCAATCAAACTCTAGGCTTTTCAGATACAGTTAAGTATCTGGGAGTTACACTTGACTGTAAATTGACCTGGGGTCAACATCTAAACCAAAAAGTTGAAAAAGCCTGCATTGCCTTCTGGCAATGCCGTCGTGTTATGGGTCGAACTTGGGGGCTAACTCCCAAGCTCTCACTTTGGCTCTACACAGCGATCATTAGGCCAATGATTACGTATGGTGCTCTGGTCTGGTGGCCTAAAGTCAGGCAATCAACAGCATCTTCGAAATTAGAACATGTACAGAGACTGGCATGTTTAGCAATTACTAGTGCAATGCGCACTACATCGACAGCGGCTATGGAAGTCCTTCTGTGTCTCACTCCTCTTAATCTTTATATAGAGGAGGTAGCACTAAAGACTGCTCTACGCCTCTCACATTCAGGTTTCCTACCAAAATCAGGAGTAAGCTGCAAACACAGCTCTATACTGCAAGAAGCATTTCGTTCTGCTCCTCCTTTGCAGATGAATGCGGACTGCATATCTCCCAAATTTAACTTCGATAAACCCTATCATTTATACTAGATGGTCAGGGAGCCTCCAGACCTGACATCTTCATCTTTACAGATGGCTCCAAAACGTCAACAGGCTCAGGCTCGGGAATCTTCTCCGAAGAACTGAACCTTAACGTTAGCATACCCCTTGGTGTCCACACCACTGTCTTCCAGGCTGAGATTATGGGGATTATGCAGAGCGCAATACTTGTGAATGAACTTCAGGTTCAAAGCAAGTCAATTAGGATAACAACAGACAGCAAGGCAACTCTTCAAGCTCTCAATGGCTGCAAAGTCACGTCAAAGCTTGTCGAGCTATGTCAACAAGCACTGTCCGTCATATCCAAGAACAATGCCGTAGAACTCACTTGGGTTAAAGGGCATAGCGGTAATGAAGGTAACGCTAAGGCTGATGAACTTGCTAGGCAAGGCTCGTCTTCCCTGCCTTGTGGCCCGGAACCAATACTTCCGTTGGCAACTTCAACTCTTCATGACTTTGTCAAAAACTTAAGCTTTGAAAAATTTTCAGTCCACTGGACTACCACACCTCAATGCAGACATGCAAAGAGACTAATTGCGAGGCCAACTATTAAACTGGCAAACTATCTCACTCGACTCTCTCGGAATAACCTTCAACTTCTTGTCGGCATTTTGACGGGACACAGTCGTTTAAACAAACACATGCACCGCATGAAAATCGTCAACAGTCCTTTATGTAGAGGCTGCGAAGAAGAAGATGAAACTGTGGAGCACATCCTATGTGAATGCCCTGTTTTGTCTTCAAAAAGAGGATCCATACTAGGGGAATTCTGACCGGACATGGCCACCCTAAGCACAACTCCCGCTGCTGACCTGTTGGCTTTCTTCCTGAGTGTGGAATGGCTTCAGGATCTGTAGCAAGGAGCTGTGCTACCCGGAGGATGTACAATGGGCCCGTCTGAGCGGCATGTGGAGTTTCTACTCCACCCTCCCTTTTATATCCAAGATCCAAGATCCAAGAGTTTTGAAGTTCAGAACTACAATGCTGCAGCGGCCCTGTAAGGCGAAGCGCCCTTTTTGTGGCTCTCAAGGTGCCCCCCAAAATTTTTCGCCTGCGGTGCTATTGAAAGCGCTCCGCGCAATAAGTAAGTATTTGAAGTTTCACCACTGATGTCTCCGGGTTGTGCTTAAAGTAAGCCTACCCGTTGAAAAACTCACTTTTTGAGAAAAAGTCGTCAACCATTAACACGGAACCTTTGGCAGATTATCTGACTGCCCCTTTACCACCCCTTTATACGAACCCGTCGGGTTAGATTGGATTCTGAGTCGATTTAATCGACGACTCGTATCTCTCATGCACTGACTGCCGGTCGACAACATGCGTAATGACGTCAAAGCGGCGCTCGGCCAATGACAGCGTTTCGTCGGTCACGTGACAAAGTTTGAAAGATTTACGATAATTATTGTAATTTATTGACTTGTTGCAATGAAAAAAAAGTTTTTTCTATATGGGATGATGTATTATAGGTTATGAACTTTACGTTAAGACACAAAAAGACTATATTAAATTTTTTCAAGAAGACCCTATTGTAGCAACTTGTAGCGTAAGTAAAAAAAATCTTGGACGTTATTGCCCAACAGGACGATAAAGTTCAATCTTTTTCCTTCAATTTTCTCAAAATTTCAAGTACGTGCGATAATTTGGCACGAAGTTATGAATTTTTGAAAAAAATTGGTATTTTTGTGCTTTTTGCCCATAATGTGTCCGATTTCGCACCAAATTCGTTTATTCTTAAAACATCTAAAAAATAAAGGTGTTTAAAGAAATAAAACTATATAGTATTATGCGGAGTATCAACACTCTTCACCGCTGTGTTGGTAACTCGACCCCGCTCACACCGCTACACTTCAGTTTTAGTCAATTTGCAATTGTATTTCAGCGCTCAGTATACTGGAACCTTAATATCAAGTTCGAAATCATCTATATCAACTGTTACGGTGTCTCATTGAGACTCATAATGTCCGAATTTTTGTTGATACTAAAATCCTCAATTTCATCCTTATTCTTCACCACACTCCTAGCATTCATGAAGAAAATGTTGCCTTCATTGCGAATTAATTGCTATTTATTCACATGCACTTTATTTCTTTGTCTGATTATATCTTTTTTAAGCACCTCACATTTTTCACTAAACACTGAGTGATTAATATCCAGATGCAAGTTTAGTTTTTTATTAACAATTCATACACTGGTTGGCATCATTGTTAGGTACACTTGTCCTCATGCTTATCTTTTATTCTTTTATTTTTACAGTTTATAGCTTTATGATTAAAGCCATAGCAATTAAAGCATATATATATATATATATATATATATATATATATATATATATATATATATATATATATATATATCCTGTGACTAAGAAAAACTTTACATACATTCCATCTTATTTTTAATTTTTCTTCCTTCATAATTTTATTAAAAGAAACATTATCCATACTGCTAGTATTGCTATATATCCAGATTTTAATTTTTTCATAAATTTAATTTTTATTGCGGCATTTTCTTCAATTTGTAGTTCTTTATTTTGGCATTTGATGCATTGAATAAGCTCCTCATCAGTCATCTCTTCCTGTATTCCTACAATTTTAATCTCTTGTTCTCTTGATCTTCCAACTTTGGAACATATACATCATACTTGTTGCCTAGCTTTTTGACTATTTCACTATGTAACTTATCCTTTTCTACAATGGATTTACATGTTAACACTTTTTACAACAATTTTAAGTCTCCCCGGATCCCGATTTTTCTTTAATTCTTGCTTCATTTCATCTTGTGTTTCCTTTCTTTTGGTTGAAGAACAATACATCTTTTCTAATAGCTTCTAGAAATGACTTTTTCTTCACATTAGCCCCCTCATTTTCATTTACTTTAGATTTTGGATCATTTTTTAATATATCCATGATCTTCTCAACTTTTTCTTGTATTACTTGGTGTTTTTGCAACTGCAAATGTCTTCAGACATTCAAATTGTAGTTTCGTTACTTTAACACTTTTAAGGGGAAACCATCCTTCACATTGCCCTTCACACCCTATTATCTCATCACCATCAAACTCTTTTCTGCATTTGTGACACCACTTGTCACTCGGCGCCATTGCCAAACTACTCACAAATATATTTTTTCATTTTATGTAAACTGTAGAAGAAGATATAAACTATATGTCACTATTTTGACTCTGTCGCTGTCATAATAAATTTAAATTTACGTACTAACAACAAAATGTTAAACGATCATGGGCCAAAAAATACTGAATACCTACTGAAGTTTCATACTCTAAATTATTAACAATATTTTATTTCCTAAATGTACAGATACAAATTTAAAATACGAATTGTAGATGACAAAAATATAATCTATCATTTTAAATAGAAAATATTGTGACAAGTTCATTATTTATCGAATTATTGAAGCAAAGTACTACGTCCAGTTTGGGGATTACTACAAAAATAACTGGATTCTTAAGATTTGTATTAAAACCTTAAATGTAAAATTTGGTTGTTAAATGTTTGATATTTTTTGAGTTATCGTCCACAAAACACACACACACGCGCGCGCACACCCACACACAAACACACACATAGAGACACACACGTACACACAAACACGCGCACAGACATAATCTCGAAAATACTTTATTCGTATTCTATGGATCGCAAATCGTACTTATTCACTAAAAGCTCACACTCGAAAATTTTAACCCGTCACAATACCTCTCCTTATAGATTATAATGCGGAAGGTAAAAACAACTGACCATCGTTTAAATGTTGTTATTGATTCTTCGACTTAATTTTTTCCCAGAGAACTTCAATTTTGATAATACACTTGAAAAAATGTGAATAATTTTTTGAGAAACAGTTAAATATTGCATATATGTCATTTTTTACATTTTTACTAAACTTATCTCCTCGAAAGTTTTAAAATGACACCAAACTCGGTATAATTTGAATAACGTTTATTTAAAAAATTGACGATCGATTAAATGATATTTTTATTTCTCTACTAGAATTATTTTCTCGAGAGCTTTTTTGATACCACACACGATAGTATTTTAAGAAAAAATAATTTATGTTTGGTTGAATACAAAAATTTAATAATTTTTTGACAAACAATTGAAAATCGCATAAATGTCATTTTATAAATTTTTACTAAACTTATCTCCCCGAGCGCTTTAAATTGACACCAAACTCGGTATAATTGAAATAATTTATTTAAAAAACCAATTGACGATTGTTTAAATGTTATTTTTGTTTTTCTACTAGATTTGTATTAACGAGAGTTTTAATTTGATACCACACACGATAGTATTTTGATAAAAAAGTTATGTTTATAAAGTTGGTACCACTGGTTGAATAAAGCTCTTTACCGAACTTGAAGTCGGATTTTGGCTCAAGATCTTAAATATAAAATTTCAGTCCAAAACTCTAACGCATTTTAAGTTATGCAACATTCAGACAGACCGACAGACTGCCAGACCGACTTTTTTTAAAATTATGTTTTTTGGGTTCAGAGGGTCTAAAACGTGAAGATTTGCCAAAATCTCGAACTATCAAAAACACGATTACGATACTTCCCTCTATTACATAGGTCGGGGAAGTAAAAAAGATGTGTATTATAGTCAAACTAACAATAGTTATTTACTTTACAAGTGGGCAAAGTAAGGAATTACTCACGAAGGAAATCTTAACTCACGAGGCCGAAGGCTGAGTGAGATAATTTTCTCGAGTGGGTCATTCCTTTTTGCCCACGTGTGAAGTATAACGTTTTATCCAACACCTATTACTAACTGCTTAAATATTTTAAAAGTATTAAGTTTCAACCTAAAACATCGTTTCTTCCTACAAGCAAAGTAAAAAATTACCCACAAGTGGCTTTGATCAAAATTATACCCACTTGTGGGTAATTTTTTACTTTGCTTGTTCAAAATCACCATAGTTATGATGCTTTTATTAAGAGGTGTTGGATAAAATTATTTTAAAACATTGACAAACAAAATTAAGCAATACATTAATCTATTTAAAGAAACGTTATTGTACAAATGGTTATTGTGAAGATGGCGCCACTAAACTATATTTTTAAAAATGAAGAAAAATAAATGCAAACAAACAACAAACTAATATTGCAAACATTTGAAAACGCATCTAAATGAAATAATTTATGTAAAAAAATTGTTTGTTTAAATATGGGTGGCGGCAAGTTCTCAGACTTGACCTCGTAGCTCCTATAGTTTCCGAAATCCCAATGGTAACACATTCTATTTGGCACACTCTGTATACAGGGTGTTTCATAACTTCAGGTACATGCGTTAATGGTATTATGTTGTTTGATATGCTGGTTACAAGTCAAAAAGAATTTTTTTTAAATCGCAAAATTATTTTCCATGCTTTCCACTCCAAAATTTTTCGTTGCCACTGCCACTGAATGGATGATTATGTTAAAGTTATTAATTAAATAAAATTCTATTATAAATAACTGGTAATAATTGAATTGTGTACTTATGCTTTCGCACTAGGTCAGTAGGTAAATTGTATCTTTTGTGAATCACAATGTAAAAGGATTGGTGATTTGTTTTGAAATTGGATAACGCGAACAGATTTAGTAATAGTGACATAGTGCTACCGTATGGAGAGGCGAGACAAAATGCGAGACTAGCAGAGCGTATTTATGCGGAACGTTTTCCTCAAAGACGGCATCCTAGACACCGTATGTTTGTTGGAATTACACAACGCCTGCGTGACACAGGATCTTTGCGACCTAATCGTGGTAGAGAGGGAGGCCCTCGGCAAGTAAGAAATCGTCACTTTGTTGAAGATGCAATTTTAAACGCCGTCCATTTTGACTCTACAGTTAGCACAAGAAGAATATCACGACTTTTACATGTTCCACATTCCAGTGTTTGGAGAACTATTCGGAAACATGGTTATCATCCGTAGTTCCTTATTCGCCACGCCACCATAAGGAACATGATTAATAATGCCACAAAAATATTCGACATTATTTTGATTACGACTAGTATACAGATGACTATTCTACGATTATTTATTTATACACTATAATTATTTATTTTACCAGTAAATAACATTAAACACTATTTATATCACAATACATGAATATTTAGTTCTATTTATGTCACCATTCAAACATAGACTTCTATTTATGTCACAATTCTAACGTAGACTTCTATTTATGTCACCATTCTAACGTAGACTTCTATTTATGTCACAATGCTAACGTAGACTGACTCACCGTCCGCTCGGGTAGCGTTTATATATCCACAGCCGGTAATTCTAGAAGATTCCATAGATTCCTACCAGAAAGTCATTAAATTTTATTACCGTATCGCGTGACCCGATGAGTCATCCTCCTCTGGCGCCATCAACACAATAGCGCGCCGGCTAGGCTTTGCGCACTGGTCCGTGCCGGTCGCTTGGCCGCCGCCACCCAGGCACCGCTCGTTACATTGCTCCTTCCTTAAGACTGTTTCGTCCCGTAACAGTCTATGTTGACGAAATCTACATGCATCACCCTTGATGCACCCGGATGTCTTGAGGAAGTGACAGTCCACGGTCGGTTCTGTGTTGCCTTGTCTCTTTGTGTTGAAGCTGCAAACGAGGATTTCAATTCCAGTATAACGGAAGAGGAACTCTAACATGTTTCTCACAATGCACCAATCCAAGCCATCTAGTCCACAGCCTAATTTTCGATACAGTGGCTTCTGGTTCGATTTTGCCTTCGTAACTAAGTAGTAGATGTATCGTTTGTGTTCCACGTCATTATCTCTAAGTCGTACTGTTTTCCCGACGGATGGACTTGGTTGGCCAGTTCTTGTAGTCGTCCAAACTTCTTCTTGAAGACGGTAGCGATTCCGCGGGACATTTTCGTGTCTGCAGCTATGCAATGACCAAGAGAATAGTCTGACGATACCGTAAACAGATCTCGATGTTCCTCTCGGGTAACGCCATACCGAGCTTTACAGCCAGTGGAATAAGTTTCCATGAAATCTTCGAAGGTTGCTTCCTGGACTTCAATTCTTCGAACCGTAGCTCCACGACGGTCTTCATGGTTATCGCCGGCGAAAGGTGCTAGACGGTTAAAATGAACTACTTGCGGCTTCCCATTAGGCGTTTTTCTTATCCGGTAGATTACGTCGTTAATCTTCTTCATTATTTCATAGGGGCCTTTCCAATTCTTCCGCAGCTTCGGCGATAATCCGCGACGCCTCTGCGGGTTATACAACCATACCAGATCTCCAGGTTGGTATCCACCTTCTTCAGCCCTTATGTCATAATGATCCTTCATCCTGTCGCTGGCAACCTAAATATTTGTACGGACTTGTTCATGAATGTCATCCATTCTTCTTCGCAAGTTGATGACATAATCCTCCCCAACCAGATCTTCTCCAGGTTTGCTGCCGAATACCAGGTCACATGGCAAACGTAATTCACGTCCGAATAAAATGTTAGCAGGTGTCTGTCCTGTCGTCTCGTGTACGGATGAACGATAAGCCATCAGGAACAGATGCAGATGTCGGTCCCAGACTCTTTGATGGTTAGAGACAACCTTTGATAGATATCGGTTGATAGTTCTGTTCATTCGTTCGACCATGCCATCGGACTGCGGATGTAGTATAGTTGTCCTGGTTTAGTTGATTCCCATTATTTTACAGATGTTTTGGAAAAGGGCAGCCTCAAAATAGTGACGGCTTCCTGGTTAGGTAATGGATAAGCTTCAACCCACTTGGTGAAGTAATCCATAACGACTAATATGTACTTGTTTCCCTCTTCGGATTCTGGAAATGGTCCGGCCACATCAATCGCAATGCGTTCAAACGGACTACCAACATTGTATTGACGCATTGGAGCTCTTCGTCGCTTATGGGGCCCGTTACTTCCAGCGCAAGCCACACATTTCTTGCACCACTCTTTAACATCTCCTTGCAATTCACCAAGTAAAATCGTTGGCGCAATCTTTCCACGGTTCTGTTGACTCTAAAATGTCCTCCTACAGTTCCATCATGGATTTCCTTCAACACTTCCGGTACTCGGCTCCGAGGAACAATCAACTGAGTTTTCATCTCAGTACCTTCGGTGTTTTCCATCACACGTTTCAGGACACCTTCTTCAACCACAATAGAGTCCCATTGTGCCCAGTACGATTTTACTTGCCGGGAATGTGGTGCAACATTTTCCCAAGCTGGCTTTTCTTCACTACTCTTCCAATCCAGTATAATTTTCAAATACGGGTAATTTTCTTGGTCTTGGCGCAGATCGTCTGGATGCCATCTATCGTCAACTACTGTTGTCCTCGCGACGATGAAATGTTTTACTTCTATTCGGCAACAGTGTTTACATTCCTCCTGACATGGTCTTCTCGACAATGCGTCCGCATTACGATGACTCGTTCCTGCTCGATGTTCAATTACAATGTCATATTCCTGCAACGGTAGTTGGCAACAGTGATAAGTGGTAGTACTGAAAAGTTTTAATTAATCATAAAACATTTCATTTTGTCATTAATAAAACATATTAAATATTAAAAAGTGTGGTGACCTGTGTATAAGTGAACCACAACTGAAAATACATAGTGTTTAGTGAAAATCAGATCATAAATTATTGATACACGAGTGAATTAAAAATCAACTCAACACGTGCTAAGCGCGAGAACCGCGCGCAAAGCTGCGCGCAGCTAGAACTCAACCAGTGTTGCCAACGGTAGTAAAAACAAATACTCTGAAAATACCGAAGCAATGCCCGAAACAAGTGGCGGATCTAATTTAGTTACAAACACAGTAACAAACGTATTAACAACACTAGCCATGTCACCCTACTACACCCAATCTACAATGACGACGACTCTAACAACACCAATAAGCAGTTATATAACAGTTAATAACACTCAACTAGAACCGTTCACACCAATAAATCTGGGACAATTCACATCGGTCCCTATGTCTCCAGAAAATAATTATACCCAAATATAGACAGACTCTAACAACCTGTCTTGGCAAAATATCAACACAAGGAAGAGTTCTAAAAGACCTAGAAAACAAATCAAAAAAAATAACAACCCTGCTAACCCGAGTGCATCATGTTCTTACACAACAAACAGATTCTCCATACTAAACGAAGAATTCAGTGCTACTGAAACCCAAACCAGTAAAGATCCAAAACCTCCACCAGTATATATACAAGACGTGACACACTTCAGATTAATGCTGGAAACTTTAAAAACAGTTTTACAAACGACAGAGTTCATATGCAAAACCCACGATAACAATGGCACCAAAATACATACTAACTCTATAGATGCATACAGAAGACTGGTAAGATTGTTAAACACAAATAATATCGCGTATCACACATATCAACCCCGAGAAGAACGATCCTACAGAGTAGTCATAAAAAAACATTCATCCTTCTGTCCCGACAGTCGACATAAAAGAAGCACTAGAAGAAAAAGGATTCAAGATAAGAAATGTGTCATATATAAGAAGCTGGAAAAGCAAAGAACCGCTACCAATGTACTTCATTGATCAGGATCCAAATGTAGACAACAAGAAAATCTATGACCTAAAACATATACTTGGCACCAAAATCACCGTTGAAGCACCGAGGGAAAAAACCGAAATTCCGCAGTGTATGCGTTGCCAAAAATACGGCCATACAAAACGATACTATAATAAGCCATACTACTGCGTAAAGTGTGGCGATAATCATCCATCGATAGAATGTAGAAAAAGCAAAGAAACAGGAGCAACATGTGCTCTCTGTGAAGGACCTCACCCGGCAAATTATAAAGGCTGCAAAGTTTATCGCGACCTGCAAAAAATTAGAAACAAAACTACCCAAACCAAAAAACAGTCTGAAGCAAACCAACACTATTCCCATACAAGAGAAAACGTCAGCTTCGCTGAAGCAGCAAACACAAACATGTCTCAAAACAACAGAAATCATCAACCTCAAGACCAACTACAGTTTGATAATAATAACGTAATGTCAAAATTCCTGACCAAATTCGAACAAATGTTCAGCCAAATGATGCAACAGAATACAATGATCATAAATCTACTCACAAGCCTTGTTAACAAGAAAAATGACTGATTCAATTAGAATAGCACTATGGAATGCCAACGGCTTAGCTCAACACCGCAACGAGGTAGAAATATTCCTCAGACAACAAAAAATAGACATAATGCTTGTAAGTGAAACACACTTCACTCACAGATCCTACTTCAAAATCTATACCTACAAAACATATCACACGAACCATCCCGATGAAACAGCACATGGGGGTACTGCGATAATAATAAGTGAAAGGATAAAGCACTGCGAACTTGAAAAATTCGAAAAGGAACATTTACAAGCCACAAACGTTAAAATCCAAGACTCACATGGCTCACTGACTATATCTGCGGTGTACTGCCCACCAAAATATAACATCAAGAAAAACTACTTCGAAGAATACTTTGATACACTGGGGAACAGGTTCATCTCAGGAGGGGACTACAACGCCAAACATCCTCACTGGGGCTCAAGAACAATAAACCCAAAAAGAACTGAACTACGAAAAGAAGTACTAGCCAAAGGATACAATCATTTAAGTACTGGAAAACCCACGTACTGGCCCACAGACCCCAATAAACGACCTGACCTTCTGGATCTTTTTATCATCAAAGATATTTCGCAGAATTACACCAACACTGAACCCAGCTATGATCTATCATCAGACCATTCGCCAGTCATCCTAACAATGAGCTCAAAACTAATAAAAAAAGAGAAAAAACCTAGATTATATAACAAAAACACCAACTGGAATGAATACAAAAAACACCTAAATGAAAACATAAACCTCCACATACCACTCAAAACAGCTGATGACATAGACGAAGCAGTCGAGTACTTAACGACTAGCATTCAAAGAGCTTCATGGCAATCGACTCCAGAAAATGAAAACAAGAACGAAAACATCACTAATTTACCCTAAACACCTTCGAGAAAAAATCGCGGAGAAAAGAAAAATAAGACGAAGATGGCAACAAACACGACAACCTGAAGATAAAAATAAATTAAATCACTACTCAAAAGAAATAAAAAAATTAATACAAAGAATAAAAAACGACTTATTCCACGATTTCGTTACTAATCTATCTGTTCATCCAGAAAAAGAATACTCACTATGGAAAGCAACAAAAAAACTGAAAAGACCAACAGCACACATATCACCAATCATGAAGGAAGACGGAACATGGGCCAAAGAGGATGAAGAAAAAACAGAAGTGCTTGCAAAACACCTATTCAACGTATTTAAACCTCACCCATCCACATTGACGACTGACGAAGAAAACCAGATAGAAGATTACCTAACATCTCCAGCCCAACTCTCCCTACCAATCAAAGTCTTCACCCCAAATGAAATAAAAACAGAGATAAAATATCTAAATAATAAAAAATTCCCCAGGATACGACCTGATCACTGCTAAAAATTTAAAAGAATTGCCAAGAAAAGCTTTAGTGCTATTAACTCAAATATTCAATGCAATGATAAGAATATTCTATTTTCCAGTGCAGTGGAAGTACGCCCAAATAATTTTAATGCAAAAGCCTGGAAAACCAGCACATGAAACCTCGTCGTACAGACCGATATCTTTACTACCACTACCATCCAAACTATTCGAAAAAATGCTGCTAAAAAGACTGAAATATATAATAGATAACGAAAATCTAATTCCACTACACCAATTCGGTTTCAGAGAGAGGCACTACAATTCAACAAGTGCACAGAATAACAGACGATATAGAAAAATGCCTGCAGTGTGGCAAAATATGCGCTGGGGTATTTATAGATATAAGTCAGGCATTTGATAGAGTTTGGCACACAGGCTTACTCTACAAAATTAATAAGAAATGAGGTTAAGAGGATCCAGAATATTTCTAAGTGAAGTTATATTAGGCCTTAGGAATCCTTGGTTTATGAAATAAAATAATCTCTCAGGAGTACATCATTTTATTTTACATTAGGACGTTTCGGATGAGTACATCATCCATCATCAGCTAAAAATTACATATTATAATAATAAAATGTTGGCTCAACCAACGATGAAATTTCTAAAATCAGAACACTTACCAATATAAAATATAGCTTGAGAACGTAAATCGACTAACTGAGCATCGAAATAAGTTTAGTCGAGGCGACAAAAACTATTGTCATAGTTTAACATCATAACTGATGTTTACGACTCGGAAATCGGAGCAATTCTGAGGGAAAATCAACCAGCAACTATTTGACAGGCCACGCAATCAGTGTTGACAACGTGTCAAGTAAATAAATTTTGAAGAACTGACAGTTTGTGTTAATTTTGAAAAAAAGCGGTAAAAAATATAAAATAAATTAGTGAAATCTATCGATAAAGTTATTTATAAATCTTAAGTTGTTTTTGTGATCAGTTTGAAAATTTATGTTCTGTTTCTTGTTCACATTTATGTGGAAAGCTTCTTTTAGAAGTCTATTATTGTAATATTGTGCAGAATCTAAAATTTCAACATCTTTAAATTTAAATTTATGCCCAGTTTCATAAGAGTGGTGTGTTAAAGCACTATGATTGGGGTTTAAACCTCTACAATGGTACTCGTGTTGGTACATCATCAGGGTCATATCTAAAAAAAAATAAAAAAACACACCCACATTTTTTTTCACAATTGGCATTTGTGTTGAGTGCATTAGTTTATATGAAAATATTGTAGTTTACCAATGTTTTTTGTTTTTTATTCTGATCTTTAAAATAGTTAGAACATTTTTTTTACAAAACTAGACCCCCAATTTCATTCTAACACTCCAAAATTTTATCAAAAGTAATCCTAACACACATGAGTTATTTTACAAATAGTTTATCATACCTTATTTTCTGACAAACAACAAACAAAATTTTGATTTTAAAAATTATTTAATATAGTTTAATTGATATTTATACTATTTTAATTCATGTCCCGTGACTATTATTGTCTGTTTCAATGTATGTCTGTCTTTCTCTGACTGTGTTGTATATTATGTATACCCCTTCGAAAATGCATTGGAAATTAGATAAGCATTGTGGTCAGATTTGAAACTTACCTACAAGAACTGAACGAAGCTAGTTTGGCAGAAGTTTAGTATTTACGAATATATTTTTGAAATCTGCAAATATTGTTTTTTTCAAAAAAGAAACATGAAAAATAAAGTTACAGTATACAATACAAATAATGCAAAATAAACCACATCGTCAACTCGAAAAAATTAAAAATTGTCTGTCAATACATAATTTACGTAATTCATTAACCCAAATTTATACACAATTTTCTATTTTGCATAATTGCCTTTTGCGAGTATAATTTCATAGCAATAATGATAAATACACTACATCGTCACCTCTAAAAAAATAAAAATTTCCAGTCAAAACATAATCTACGTAATCCGTTACACTTGTTTGATTCTATTTTGCATAATTGCCCTTTGTGAGTATATTTTCATACCAATAATGATAAATAAACTACATCGTCACCTCTAAAAAAATAATCATTTTGAGTCAAAACTTAATTTACGTAATCCGTTATACTTGTTTGAGTTCAAAGTACTTATTTCAAAAATCAGTCCCCCAAATTGGTACACAATTTTCTATTTTGCATAATTGCCTTTTGTGAGTATAATTTCATACCAATAATGATAAATAAACTACATCGTCACCTCTAAAAAAATAAAAATTGTCAGTCAAAACATAATAATTATTACAATGTTACAAGGATTCTTGGTTCCTTCGTGCTTATTCGGAGAATTTATTGCATTATTATCTTTCACCAGTTATAGACGACCATTGTTACTTGAATATTTATATTTGTTCATTGTTGTTATTTTATTATATTTTTTAAAAACAAATTTTATGCCATGATCTTATAAACATAAGTGGTACTTTTTTCATTACTTCCCACAGCGAAATACAATACGATATAATAATTTATTTCATCCTGTGTCAAATTCAAATACTTTACGTCAACAGTTTGAGTCCGGGAAAACGCAAATAACGGCCTTTGTCCGGTAAAGTGTTGGTATAGAAATTAATCAACGCAATAACAATTAAACAATCGCCAAATTGCAGTTGTTAATTATGTTTCGAAAATGTTACTAGATTTGGAGCATTAGGTAAATTATTTTGAAATTAATATTACTGTTTCTTTAAAACGGAATTTGACACAGGATGAAATAAAATACATAACGACATTCGTCCGTGAATTCTTTTAACAATACTCGTTTCGAGTTTCAAGACTCGGCTCCTTCGTCGCCTCGTCTTCAAACGTCTCACTCGTACTGTTAAATATGAATTCCCGGACTTGTAACGTTAATTACTATTACTTTTCATTTTAAAAAAATACGATTCTTTACCAGCCCGAACGAGATACATTACAAATTCGCCACTTTAGATGTACTTACAATCATTATTGCATTTATTTAATTTATTTTATGTATTATTTGAAAGAAACTGTTTTATGTTATTTTTATATCCATTTATATTTATCATTATCAGATAGATGATGAATAAAAAAATACATATTTGTGCATGTGACTTAATATATCATAATCTTTTCGTATTATGCGGAAAGTACAACAAAAACTTGGAGCGTGTGAACGCCGAAGCGTTCACACGCTCCAAGAACGCAATAATTTCCATATTTTTCAACCATGTAAGTAAGGCCAACTAAATAAAATGTAATATTATTCTAAAATTTACCAAATTATAACTTAACATAAGATCATGTATTAATTTACTGATATATAAATATTACCTATTATGTTACATTATTTAGTAATGTTAGTTATATGCAACCCAAATAAAAGAGTGTTATAAACTTTAACTCACAAAACAGTAGTGACATACGAAGTTGTTTCGAAATATTACACTTACATTTAAAATACAGTTTAAAAACATATTTACAAAAATTTCAACCCTAATATTGTAAAAGTAGTCTATTTTTGTATTGAGATAATATTTGACATGACAAAACTAACCATAGTCACTTGAATTACATATTTTTGCAAAAAAAATTTGTATGTTAACAAATGTAGGTAATATGTAAGTGCAGTTTATTGCTTTAATAAATAAATATATATGTATTTATATATATATATATATATATATATATATATATATATATATATATATATATATATATATATATAAGTTACATGTTATTAAATAACTTTGAAAATTATCGTTTCTCATGTAGTGTTTATAGGAAATTGTTTGAAGAAAATGCATCTATATAATCGAATCAATTAAAGATTCCACTAATTATTGTTTGGTTATTTTTACACTACGTACTTACCAATGTTAATTAAATAATAAATAAATAATAAATAATATCAGCATTTCAGCATTATTTAAAAAAATTACAGTATGGAAAAAACAGTCACAAAATTTTACTTGTTATTTTCACTCAAATATTTTTATTTTTTGTTTTCATTGGTAAGTAGATAAACAGAGATTGTAAAAAATTTGTAGAATTTTTAACTTCTTGTAACTGCGAAACGGTGATAGAATAGATATTTATTGTATTAAAATACGTTTTTCTACGAAAGTACCTATATGGAATGCCGTTTTACTTTTTATTAAAGCAATAAACAGCACTTACATATTACCAACATTTGTAAACATACAATTGACTATGGTTAGTTTTGTCATGTCAAATATTATCTCAATACAAAAATAGACTACTTTTACAATATTAGGGTTGAAATTTTTGTAAATATGTTTTTAAACTGTAAATGTAAGTGTAATATTTCAAAACAACTTCGTATGTCACTACTGTTTTGTGAGTTAAAGTTTATAACACTCTTTTATTTGGGTTGCATATAACTAACATTACTAAATAATGTAACATAATATTATTTATATATCAGTAAAATATAAAAGGAATAAGTATAGACAACAGCATATTCTTATAGGGAAAGTAGGTATACTTCTCTCTTTCTTGCAATATTCAACATAGATTAAATGGGATGTCAAATAATGCTGTTTGGAACTCGAATCGAAATTTTTTTACTCTTAAATCAAATTTACACTGTTACTTTGTACTTAGTAATATGCATGTACAATATTTCTATACGAGCTTATGCATACTTATAAAGTAGCAGTTACAAAATTTTTATACTTGAAACTAATTCTTTACTTTATAAATATGATATTCAAAATATTTCAAATATAAGTTTATGATACTTTAAAAATTAAATACCAAATTTTACAGGTTGGAAATTACTTCAAACGTTATGTTTGCATATGAAAAGTCTCAACAACTGTTTAATTTAGAATTCTTCATCTAACATCTTTTAATTTAATATATGACATTGTATAATTTATGTCTGTAATATTTAATTTACTCGCACAATTTTGATATTAAATAAAATTTAAGTTCAAATTTTAGACTTACAAAATATGATAGTATGTGGTGACAGGCATTCTGTATTTGTACATTGTAATTTTTAGCATAAATGTTGAAGGAAATTATGATACTTCACTGCCTATATCAATTGAATATTGACATTAACTTAAATCCAAAATGTAAACCTCAAAAAAATTGGATTTTACTTTCCCGTACATATCATATAATAATACATATTCAGTTCTACTATAGTATAAAATTTATATGTGAAGAAATAATAATTAAAAATATTTGTATTGCAATATTAGACATATCACAAAATTTTCATGAAATGTGGGAAGTTTAATGTAATATGTAGTGCAAGCAAATAAAATACGAGTACCTAGGTATAAATGTTTGTGTAACGTCCAAATTTTTGTAGGAACAAAATTAAAAATTAAATATTTTCAAGAGTCATTTATTCAAATGTCATATTATGTATATAAAATTCGAATAGGTACATTACAAGTTTTGTTAAAATGAAGTGTAATGGTAACAAACACGAATTTTTAAATGTATCAAATTAAATTCAGAACTATTTAAATATATTTGCCCACACAACATTTATAAATGGAACAACATAATCTTGTTACTTTACAAAAAATTGAACTCTCATAATATGTGAGTTGAAATTTTTAAACCTGCATAAAATGCAAGTTGAAATTTTAGACTCACATAAAATTATCTAATCTAATGTCAAAACCACGTGGTGTGAGTAGTGGGGATCTACGAGATATAAATAATAGTTGGTGGAGATACTGTGCAGGGCCGAACTTAGCCATGAGTCATATGGCAGAGTAAATTTCAACATTGTATAAATGTAATTATTTCACACTTATTTACAATGTTATTAATCAACTTTTAATTCTTAAATATTAACAGTGTAGAACACAATCTGTATAAATTAATACATATTATAAATAACTGATGATTGGTTGGTGGCTGGTGGGTACCTATATGAATTTAAATCTAATTAATGGTTTTTTAATTTAACTTATATTATTATAATTATTCAATTTATATCGACTCGTCTAACAAATCAAACTGATAACAATAACCAACAATATATCATCATAGTTCATAGTCTCAAAAATGTAATGTCTTGCCGATCATTAAAAAGCAAAATCACTATTAGTATTTATACAAATCAGTGGTTTGAACACGGCTTTTTCAGTTTTGAGATATAATACAAATTTCTGAACATATCGGTTAACCAATTTCACGTTAGACATATATTGTCCTAAAGCCAATCCTGTCTATAAAGCAACTGCTCTGTCATCTATAATTTGAATGGCGACATAATTTATATTTCCCCCACTACTAAACTGACATTAGATAATTTTATGAGAGTCAGAAAATTTCAACTTACATATTATGTGAGTTGAAAATCTTCAACTTGCATATTATTCAGTTTCTAATTTCTATTTTATAATGTAAATATAATTAAAATTTCCAACTTAAATTTTATTTATGTTAGATTATATTGATTTCAGCTCTTATAGTGTTTCTTTATTCACGAATATTCAACTTACATAATAATTCTGGTTTTTAATATTGCATTACGATTTTCTGTAAGATAAAAGATTTAACTTCTGTCTCTTCATAGTGGATACTACAATCAAATAATATAACAGTAGGTATAATAGATGTTCTGTATATTACAATTCTATTTAATATTTATAAAATATTATACTTTATTATCTCATGTATCATACTTATTACTTAATTTCAAAAACTGTTATATCCGAACACAAACTTTAAATAATTCACAACAATTGCAAGTTTCATATTTTAATATTACATTTTAATGTAAAGGATAAAAACTATAAAACTTTAAACAGGTTTGGATTATAAATGTTGGATATTTGACACTATACATAAAAGTTTAGCTAATGTTATTGTATAATTCTATCTGCAATTTATTTCGGTATTTATATGATATTTTGTAAAAGTTTCAAATTATAATTTGTATTTACTAAAAGTTGTATATTGATAAAATGAGATTTGCATCTTTAGAAATTTTTAAAGCATTGTTATATATTTTGGCTGGTTTTTACTAATATTAAATACAGAAAACTGCTTTAATAAAAAGTAAAACGGCATTCCATAGAAACACTTTATTTGTTGTAATCTCTGTAATAAATATTGAAATGGACGATTTTCACTTAATTTGAGATATAAATCATATAAAACTATAAATTGTGCAGTTACTGCAAGGTCAAAGCTGTCAGGATATTTTTGACTTCAGAGACAAAATTTAGATTCACAATTGCCGTAAAATGTCCGAAGGGGTACAAATAAACTCATTTTCACTATCACTACAACATTTTGCATAAAAAATGCAAAATTACAAATTGATCTATCAGTTTTTAAATATTATTATTATTTTCAGCTCTTACAGCAAGCCCACCTGATTTGTTTTTCTAAAATTTGTAAATATATTATTTCCAATTTTTTAAAATTAATTTTCAACATTTCCTACTTTCGTAGAAAAAATAGTATGTAACACACTTGCGGAAAGGGTCATTGAAAAACGCCATGATGGCGGCTACACATTACATGGCAAACTAGGCCAATGGCAAACGTCGGTGATTTGTACATTTTTTTCATTTCGAAAAACATTTACCGAGTACTCCCTACACATTACGTGTCGAATCATCCCATACATATGACATAAACATTCGTTGTGGGAAATGCACAAACGTTTGTGCATACAAAGAAAAAGTTAAATTTTCATAAAATAAAAATACTCCAGTCAGTGAAGTTGAAGATGGAGAACAACGATGATAACAGGATTATTATTGCTGCAAGTGCGTTATTAGTGTGCGGTGGATCTCTTCTCTTAATAAAGAGAAATAAAAGTAGAAAGCGAAGATGTAGGATGCTGTCTATCCATAACAGTAGAAATAGGTAATTTATTGTTATTCTGGAATTTATTTTTGAACCCAAAATTAAGATATTCGACCACTCCATACTAACTATAAATGTATAAATAGAAAAATAATTAAAGTTATGAATATACGTTTGCCAAACGTTCGTCATATAATGTGTCCCGGTAAAATACTAGATCACGTTTCGTATAGACAAGTGGCCAACATTTCTTTGATTCGGGTGTCATTTACCGACTTCTATTCGAACGTAGACGAATTGTTATTTGTGGTACCGTACACACTATTCGGTAAACTTCACATATCATATTTATATATCACATTTGCCTAGTTTGCCATATAATGTGTAGCCGCCTAGGAGAACTCGCTGACGCTCGTGCTGCAACTGCAACTGTCATACTAGTTTTTCAATGAAGCTCTTTCCACACTTGTATTACAATATTCTATCTAAGTATTTAGATATTTTTAAAGTATCTAAATAATTTCCTGTGATGCATCTAAATTCGGCAGAAGTATCTTTAAACGTGTTAAATCCAACATCACAGAAAATAAAGAAATATTATTATTATTATTATTATCTTAGATATTTCAAAGTACCTACCTATGTAAAATATTAATAAAAGTAGCTAAACATTTAAGATACATTTATGTATCTAAGTAGTTATATTAGATACTTTTAAAAGAGATGTACGTGTAAACTAAGAATAAAATTTGTAGTATGAAAATTTCTAAGAAAAAATTAGTACTCGCATGAGAATGCGTCTACACAGAAGCAGTCTCCGTGCCTTATATAATAATTATTGGATGAGTTTTTCCTTTAATGCAATTCTACAATGATTTTACTCACTGGCATTCGGTTTTGAACAGAAAAATACCTAAATAAATTAAGTATTGCAAAGAAAACAAAAAATATTGAACGGCTAAAATAAAATGTGGGCTGGTGCAAATTGTACAAATGCCTACTGCCCGGGATTATTAACAGATTTTAAATGCGAGAAACGAGAATATAGTAAGTAGGTAGACGAAAGTTTTCAAAATATAGCTTTAAATTAATGCAAATAATGAGAAATAAAATGTCATTCAAGGTGTCTTCAAGTTTAAGTGAGCAACCAATTATTTATGGTGTCATTTAGCATACATATAATGTTAAGTAAATTTTTGGACTTCAGTACCTAATAATTGGATGTTTTCATAGAATATTATTGTGATACCGGCTAGCACTGTATCACAAATTCGAGAACGTTACCCTAAAGATACTGCCATATATTATACAACTACTTCAATAATTTTCTCGAAAACTGTACCACTTATGAAAAAGTTTCTGATATACAAAATGTAGGAAATTTTGTATTCTACATAACTACATTAACTATTTTACCATAATACCCATTATTAAGGATATATTGGACAAATACCTATTTCACTCGTCATTTTTTCAAGATGGCGGCGCGAGCGGAAGTACCCCAAAGTCGAAAATTTGTATTTTTATAAGGACCTCATTATGTACAACACAGATATCAAAAAATCAGCACTACCCGACCTTTTGTAAGGCAAATTTATCCTGCTACTGGACAATTTGTCCTTGAACCCAAAATTGGTGAGAGACATTAATATTAATCTACATATTTGCTACACAACATTTAAAAAAGGTGTGAATACTATGTATAAATAATTGTAGCTTTTTTTTTAGTTTTAATAATTTGGTAGACCTTTTTTCTGGGTCCAACTCTGATTCAAAATGTTTTTGTCCTACTTTCTGCTATTTCATAATTATAATCACTTGAATATCGCGTGTGAAGAAAATAAGCAAGAAAGAAAATGTGTATGGAATAAATATTCTTACTTATTTACAGAGTTATTCAGTAGGAATGGTCAGTCTTGTTTAGTTGTTGCATGTGTTTTAACATTGACAAGAACAATAAATTGTAAACATAACAATTTTGGTGTGTTTAATTTAAATTTGCTTTGTTTTGTTCACCTAAAATAATTGTAGTAAGTTCTAAGTTAACCCTACACTGCTCTATTTTTTTTAAATTGTTTAAAAAATACTATAATGGTAGACAATGGAGCGTAGTTCACGGGAAAAATATGCAAAAAAATCTATTTTGTCAAAAAATTAGTATTTTTATGAAAAAAGTAAATGTAGCAGATATGATACATAATGCGTTTGGGGTATAAAATATACCGGGTGTCTGCTTTGACTTTGCTGTATAAGGAATCAGTTTTATTTTTATTTATTTGGCTCTAGTTACTTACCTATTAATTTTAGGGGATAGTTGTTAAGATAAAATGTTAAGAACAAAAATCTTTACAATATAATCCAGGAAATAAATTACAAAATAATTTTTATGAATGAGAATAGCAACATTGTAATACCCATAAAACATTATCATAGTAGGCATGTGTCGGGTAGAATTTTGTTTTTGTCATCCTGCGACGTGCGCAAAGTGAATTTTTCCGCACGCCATTCCCGCATGCTTCTACTTTGCGCATTTCCGTATAGTTACAAAATTGAACCACTTTGCACACACAAAAACAGTCATTCAAAAGGTTACTTTGCGTGCAGGTATGAAAAAAATATCGTGTGCAACTTGTTTGAGCAAAGGCAACTAGCGCTCGGATAAGTTGCAGCCCTCGCCGTGAACGACCCTCGGCCAACCTCGGCTACGCCTCGAGTCGCTGTTGCTCGGGCTACAACTCGCCTCGCGCAATTGTGTACTTTGCGCACTAGATACACAATATACTATTTGAAGTGCCAGTGTAAATTTCAAAATTGTACGAAAATTCATCTCAACCACATAATATATTTATGGTGTATTGCGGGCATATTGTTTCAAATGGTATCACGCACATATCTGTTCATGAACAGATTAGCACTCTTGGAGTGGCAATGGCACCGATTGGAAATATTTAATAAAAAAAATGTACGGGAAAGTCAAATTTAAAACAAAATTTTCAAATGATAAGTTTCCCTGATATTTTTTGCTGTCTTCGGATAAAACTAATTTTTTTTCCTCCATAATACATATTTTGGAAAATTTCTCTCTCAACTCGCGGGCCATAGACTAAGTTACTGACTCGCGGGCTTAGTTTTTAGGATCGCGCGGTTGAGGTATGTTCTTCTAAGGTACTACGGCCTCGGTCCTCATCGAAAATGTCATCGTCTACATTTTTGTCGTCGTCATTTGTTGTTTGTTACAATTATTCCATCATCAAACATGAGTGGCATGGAGTTGATATCATAGTTATCATCATTTTGATTCTTTTCATTTTTATTAGTATGTTCTTCAGAATCTGAAATATAGCAAATTCTTCCTCACTTTCCGGCAAATGAGCTAAAATATCAGCTTATTCAGCATCTGAGAGACTAATTATAAAATTACATATTTTCTAAAATAAAAGTATACGATAAGCTCTATGTATCAAATCTGCTACAACTGATTTTACAACCACAAATTAGACTATATAGTAATAAAACCAAGAACAAACATGAAACAAATACAATATCCTTAACTTTAGTTATTATTATAAACAATTATTTGTTTAAAACAGTATAACAAGTATATTAAAAAACAATATTATTAGCAACCGGCTAAGCAGAAATGTGCACTCGTCAATCGTTGTTTCATATATGACGATTGTTGATTTTATATTATGTTAATATGCGATAAACGACCTTATGAACGTGTAAATAAGGATGTAGCAGATCGTCTACAAAGCTCCATTAGTGAAAATTCGCTTCAAGTCATGAAATAAATGGAAAAGAATTGGACGTATCAGATATGCTACATGTGGCAGTGTAGGGTTAATAACTCAGGTAGGTAGGTATCAGTTTATTAAACAATAACTTTTATATGTACCTAGGTAAGTACTTATTATAAGAAATAATTAATTAACTATTACAATTACAACTGTTGTAAGTAGGTATTCATGTTCAGAAAAGTTTGAATACCTAGCTTTGAAATGAGGAGCGTTAAACTTTTTGTAAATATTTTAGTAAGTAATTTTAAATAAGTATTGGTTGATATTATTTAATAATAATAATAATAATAATAATTAATTTCCTTGAGGTCCATAAGGACGTATGGAAGTGTACACAAAGTTACAATTTATAGAGTTTACAACACATTGGTACTAGTTGTAGTAGTTGGAATATTTTACAAATTTATATAATTCCCAAAGTTAACATAATGTTTAAGATTATTGAAAATTTCAAGATTTTACAATTAATGTTATTCCCTCATTGACATTATTATATTCTAAATTACAGATTTAACAAATTAACAACAGTTACAAAATAAACAGCAGTTACAAAAGTTACAAAATTTACAAAAAATTACAAAATTTACAAAAATTAGCAGAATAGCAAGTTAGCAAAACTGGTTATTTCTACAATCAAGAAAGTAATCATTGACTGTGTAATATTCTTTTTTTAACAGCACTTGTTTACAATAGTTTATGGCTTTTCTTACTTGCATAGATTTTACTGACAACGATAGTGAGTTATATTATTTTATACATGTGTATTTTGTCCCTTTTTCATAGGCCGAGTAATTGTGTTTAGGTATTGTTAAAACTGTACCAGATTGTCTCGTAATGTATGATTCATGAGTAGTAAAATTTATTTAAGTTGTTTAATACAAATTTAATTATTTCAAAAATAAATAAGGATGGGATAGTCAAGATACCTGATTTAGAGAAGCTACCTTTACAAGAGTCTCTTGAATCCAAATGGTACATAACCCTAATAACTCTTTTTTGAATGTAAAATATTTCTTGAATTCGAGAAGAATTTCCCTAGAACAAAATTACGTATGTAGCAATTGAGTTAAAATAAGCAAAATAAACAGTTTTCAAGACATAAAAGTTAACAAAATTACTAAGTTTCTGATGCAATATGCTGCTCTATTTAACTTTATAATAACTGAATCTAACTGACTATTCCATTTAAGGTTATCCTGTATCAGAATTCCAAGACATTTTAATATTTTTACTTCGTGAATGTCTAGTAGGTTCACATATTGGCTAGAATTACTAAATGTAAACTGTATGCAGTTTGTTTTGTTAAGATTAAGTTTGAGTGAATTTGAGTCACACCAGTGTTGCACTTCGGTCCGAAGCTGAGAGAGTTTTAATTTTAAACTACATTCATCAGATATTATAAAGCAGGTATCATCGGCATACATTGTACATGTATCGTAAGAGAGAGACAAGGATGTAGGTAAATCATTAATGTAAATTATAAATATTATACAGGATGTCTCAAAAATGAGTGTACATGACTTAACCACAGCTTCCTAGGCCCAAAATAAGACGATTTAACCAAACTTACCTATATCCAAAAGTGTACAGTTAAGCCGGAATTCTTGCAAAAATAACTAATTTTGCTTATAACTAAAAATTTCTTAGGCAGAATTAGATGAAATTTTGTATGACATTAAACATGGCTATAAGTCATCTTTTGAAATGATATTTGTTATTTTTAGTGCACTGCTAGTGCGTAAAACTTTAGTGCTAGTCCCTTAATTAGGCTGTAACTTTATAATGGTCAGGCTGGAAACTTAAAAAAAAAAATTTTAGAAAGAGACTTTTATAAGTAAACTTTAATTTCTTCGTTCAATTTTTAATATCTCTTACGGTTTAGACAGAAAAAAACCAAATCCGTGTGCTTGCACCGTGTATTTATCAAAAATACAATTTTATCTAGCGTTTTTTTTGCTGAGGAACGTTGAAAAGTAATGTTTACAGTCAGCCCAACACTGAAAATGAACTTTTTAGCAAAAATTCAAAATGTTTCTCTATCAATAAAGAATAATGTACAATGTAGCAAAGGGCACAATACAATTTTTTGCGAAGAATTGACCTTTCCATTCACATTGTGGTCACATTGAGCATTTATTGTCATTTTAACAATAAACTTATATTTTTCTTATTCATTATTATTTGTTAGACTACTAGATAAAATTGTATTTTTGAGAAATACACGATGCAAGCACACGGATTTGATTTTTTTCTGTCTAAACCGTAAGAGATATTAAAAATTGAACGAAGAAATTAAAGTTTACTTATGAAAATCTTTCTCAGCCTGACCATTAAAAAGTTACAGGCTAATTAAGGGACTAGCACTAAAGTTTTACGCACTAGCAGTGCACTAAAAATAACATCATTTCAAAAGATGACTTATAGCCATGTTTCATGTCATACAAAATTTCATCTAAATCGGCCTAAGCAATTTTTAGTTATAAGCAAAATTCGTTATTTTTGCAAGAACTTTGAAGCAGAATTCCGGCTTAACGGTACACTTTTGGATATAGGTAAGTTTGGTTAAATCGTCTTATTTTGGGCCCAGGAAGCTGTGGTTAAGCCATGTACACTCATTTTAGAGACATCCTGTATGCCCTAGTACAGAGCCTTGAGGAACTCCCGCTGTTACACATGACTTATTAGAAAAAAAGTTTTTAATTGTGTTCTTGTCTTTAGAAATAATCTTGACTGATTGTAGCTACCACTAAGATATGATTCTAGTTTATTTAAAAGGATATTATGCCTGACTGAGTCGAAGGCTTTAGATAAATCGCACGCGACACCACACACCTGTTTTTTATTGTCAAGTTTGTCGTAAACACTACTCAAAAAGTCGTATGTTGCTGTTAGAGTTGATTTGGATTGTCTGAAGCCGTGTTGACAATTCGATAAGATACTGTTGCAGTTTAAAAACGAAGTAAGTCTAATACTGACACATTTTTCTAACAATTTACATAACACTGGTAATAAGGAGAAGGGTCTGTAGTTATCCACGCATTTTGTGTCTTTACCTTTGTGAATTGGAGTTATCACTGATTTTTTAAAAACGTCAGAAAATATACCGTGCTCAAGGCTTAAATTGAATAGATAACATAGCACATTACTTATATATGACGCACTTTTCTTGATTAGGTTTGACGATAAATTGTCATATCCGGAAGAATTGCTATTTGTAAGAGCTAAATATGAGATGTTATTTTTTCTTCAGAAATTGGTTTGAGATACACAGATGATCGCGGATTAGGTATAGATAAATGAGCAGTATTTGTATATGTGGAGGTGCTAATGTCACTGCTTTGTAAAAAGTGACCATTAAACATATTTGCCACAGTTGTTCGGTCCGACACTAATGTTCCGTCGGGATCGGAACTTAATTTGATTGAACATTGATCATTGGGCTGCTTAGATAAATTGTTTTCCCGTTTTATTATATTCCACACTGTTTTAGTGGTGTTATTTGAGTCCAGAATTTCGTTGTTTAAGAGGTTTTTTTTTGCTAATCGGATTACCTTTTTAAGGGTTGAGCAGTATAATTTTACATATCTAGCAAATTACTCGTCCTTAGTTTGTTTTAAGCGACGGATAAGATTCCTTTTGTGTTTAGAGGAGATACGTACCTATACCCATTGTTATCCAAGATTTTTTGGGGATGTTTCTTGCTAAACATTTTTTTAATGGGAAGGCAGCAATGAAAAGTTTGGAAATGCGATTGAAGAACAAATTAAATTTATCGTTTACTGAGATGTCGTTTTTCAGATTACACCAACTTTCTTCTGCAAGCTGTGAGAGCAAATAGTTAATATTATTGTCGTTGAATGACCGTTTCATTATAAATGTACTATTAGTCCGGTCGCCAAATGGGAAAATCGGCTTGAACCTGGAAGTTGGGTACAACAAATATTTTATGATTGATTCTAGTAGTATTTGATATACTGAATCATAATATGACGGGTGCCAGGCCGGCACCCCTGGGCAACTCCGGGAAATTCGAAAAAACCGCCCAAAAAAATGGATTTTTTTGGTTATTTGCCAATAACTACTAAACGGTTAGTTCTACAGTTAAGATTGTCCAGTGCATTTTTGTAGAGAACAAAATTTCAAAAAAAATTAAACTTTGAACAGCTCTCTGCGATTAACCGTTTCTGAGATACACGCGTTCAAATTTTGAAACTTGAATTTTTTTTACTTTTTTCATTATTTTTGTGTTTAATGACCGGTACCTTCTAAACAAATTAAAATTTTGATATTCGGTTTCTTTTATTAAATTCTGCAAAAAATTCTCTATAAGATAGATTATTTTAATTTTTTTTGAAGGCCTTATTTAAGCCAAAATTTTAAGACTTTCTTCGAGAGAAACATAAATTTTTTTACTTTTTTTATAATTTTTGTGTTTAATGACCTGTAACTTCTAAACAAATTAAAATTTTGATATCCGGTTTCTTTTATTAAATTTTGCAAACAATTCTCTATAAGATAGATTGTATGATATTTTTCTTGAAGGCCTTAGTTAAGCCAAAATTTTAAGATTTTCTTCGAGAGAAACTTGAAATTTTTTTACTCTTTTCATAATTTTTGTGTTTAATGACCTGTAACTTCTAAACAAATTACAATTTTGATATCCGGTTTCTTTTATTAAATTCTGCATGCAATTCTCTATAAGATAGATTATTTTAATTTTTTTTGAAGGCCTTAGTTAAGCCAAAATTTTAAGATTATCTTCCAGAGAATATTGAATTTTTTTAGCTTTTTCATATTTTTTGTTTAATGACTTATAATTTATGAACTAAAATTTTACTTTTTACTACGATTTAGCGGAGCAAAAGTTAGTCATTATTGTACGATTTCATAAAAAATAAACCGGAAGTCGATATCTTTATCCGTTCAGAAACTAGAATTGATTAAACACAAAAACTATAAGAATTCTAAAATTTTATAATTTTCTCTTGGAAAAAATAATTAAATTTCGGCTTATTAAAGGCACTTTAAAAAAATTTATACTATGTATCTTACATAAAAATGTCTGAGGAATCCAATCTTGAACCGTTCAGAAATTAAAGTTAATTAAACAAAAGAAACTTTTAAAATTCTAAAATTTTACAATTTTCTCTCGGATCTTTAGAGGCCTTTTAAAAAATATAGTACAATGTATCTTACATAAAAGGAATCCAATGCTGCAAACCGGAAGTCGATATCTTTATCCGTTCAGAAAGTAGAGTTGATTAAACACAAAAAATATTTAAAATTCTGAAATTTTGCAATTTTTAAAAGAATTATGAAAAGAGTTAAAAAAGTTTCTCTCGAAGAAAATCTTAAAATTTTGGCTTAACTAACCCCTTCAAAAAAAATTAAAATAATCTATCATATAGAGAATCGCTTGCAGAATTTAATAAAAGAAACCGGATATCAAAATTTTAATTTGTTTAGAAGTTACAGATCATTAAACACAAAAATTATGAAAAGAGTAAAAAAAATTCAAGTTTCTCTCGAAGAAAATCTTAAAATTTTGGCTTAACTATGGCCTTCAAGAAAAATTTCATATATTCTATCTTATAGAGAATTGTTTGCAGAATTTAATAAAAGAAACCGGATATTAAAATTTTAATTTGTTTAGAAGTTACAGGTCATTAAACACAAAAATTATGAAAAGAGTAAAAAAATTTCAAGTTTCTCTCGAAGAAAATCTTAAAATTTTGGCTTAACTAAGGCCTTCAAGAAAAATTTCATATAATCTATCTTATAGAGAATTGTTTGCAGAATTTAATAAAAGAAACCGGATATCAAAATTTTAATTTGTTTAGAAGTTACAGGTCATTAAATACAAAAATTATGAAAAGAGTAAAAAAAAATTCAAGTTTCTCTCGAAGAAAATCTTAAAATTTTGGCTTAACTAAGGCCTTCAAGAAAAATTTCATATAATCTATCTTATAGAGAATTGTCTGCAGAATTTAATAAAAGAAACTGGATATCAAAATTTTAATTTGTTTAGAAGTTACAGGTCATTAAACACAAAATTTATGAAAAAAGTAAAAAAAAATTCAAGTTTCTCCCGAAGAAAATCTTAAAATTTTGGCTTAACTAAGGCCTTCAAGAAAAATTTCATACAATCTATCTTATAGAGATATGTTTGCAAAATTTAATAAAATAAACCGGATATCAAAATTTTAATTTGTTTAGAAGTTACAGGTCATTAAACACAAAAATTATGAAAAAAGTAATAAAATTCATGTTTCTCTCGAAGAAAATCTTAAAATTTTGGCTTAAATAAGGCCTTCAAAAAAAAATTAAAATAATCTATCTTATAGAGAATTGTTTGCAGAATTTAATAAAAGAAAACGAATATCAAAATTTTAATTTGTTTAGAAGGTACAGGTCATTAAACACAAAAATAATGAAAAAAGTAAAAAAAATTCAAGTTTCAAAATTTGAACGCGTGTATCTCAGAAACGGTTAATCGCAGAGAGCTGTTCAAAGTTTCATTTTTTTGGAAATTTTGTTCTCTACAAAAATGCACTGGACAATCTTAACTGTAGAACTAACCGTTTAGTAGTTATTGGCAAATAACCAAAAAAATCCATTTTTTTGGGCGGTTTTTTCGAATTTCCAGGAGTTGCCCAGGGGTGCCGGCCTGGCACCCGTCATATTATGATTCAGTATATCAAATACTACTAGAATCAATCATAAAATATTTGTTGTACCCAACTTCCAGGTTACATGGCTTGGCGACCGGACTATATGTATTTTAACATGGCGTGGTAATTTAATTGTGGATGAGAGGGCATAGTGATCAGAGAATCCAGAATTTAATACTGTAACATCAGTTTGTGTTTACTGCGATTAAGATGAAACTCGAAATAGTTATTTATACAGAGAGTTTTTTTTTATAAGTAAACATAGGGCATGTCATTACCATAGTTACAGTGTTACAGAATGACAGCAATGCATTAGAGCGTTTTTACTTCCTTGTACGAAGTAAGGAAGTATTGTAATCGCGAAAAATTTCGGTTCTCAGATTTTGACGGAAATATCCGTTTTGACCTTTTCTGAATCCATTATGACTAGTTTCGACGTGACGTCTGTACGTACGTACGTACGTACGTACGGACGTATGTGTGTCGCATAACTCAAATACGGTTAGACGTAGAAAGCTGAAATTTTGTATTTAGGACTGTTATAGCATCTAGTTGTGCACCTCCTATTTTTGGTTTCAATCTATAAACCGGAAGTAGTACTTTTTAAAAATATTTCGATAAATATTTAATTTTAGACAATTTTTTTTATTTTAAATGAAAGATTATGTGATTATTACCTACAATCGGTATTTTATAAATATTTTTGTATCTGCTATCATTTAAAAATAATTAAAGTATATATTTATAATTTATAGTATTTCGGTATCTTGTACTCCATGATCGTTTAACATTTGTTACTACGTAAAATTTAAATGATTATGACATGACAGTGACAATAGTAAAATATGCTTTATATCTTCTTCTGCAGTTTAAATAAAATGACTAAAATATATATGTGAGTATACTAGTATAATAAGTTAAAAGAATTTTTTATATTATTCTACATTTTAGTTATTAAGAAAAGTATGAACACACAAGGCGTACAAGGAAGTCATGTGGTGCCCACGTCAGATTTTTTTAAATCAGTAAACATAGGGATAATTAACATACGAAAATAAATATGAAATATAAATTAAAGAAATGATAAATTATTTATTTATGTTTTCTACACTTAAGAACTAGGTAGATAGGTACATTAAACTAATGAGAATTTAAGAACTAGGTAGACACTTAAAAAATAATATGTACAATGGTGACAGAATGAATGTTGAACAATTAAAAATCGAATTAGTGCTGTAAATATTACTCCCCAGCAAAAATGCTATAAATTATTTTTATAATCGTTTAGGATATTGTTTAGAAGTTAATGGTTCCAATTTTGAGCATTTAATTCGTTTAAAAAAATTCTCATTAGTTTAATGTAGGTCTACCTAGTTCTAGTGTAGAAAATATAAATACATAATTTATCATTTCTTTAATTTATATTTCATATTTATTTTAGTATGTAATTATCCCTATGTTTACTGATAAAAAAGACGCTCCAATACATTGCTGTCATTCTGTAACACTGTAACTATGGTAATGACATGCCCTATGTTTACTAATAAAAAAAAACTCCAGGTATATCCAGGCAGTAAAGAAAGATTTTTCATCACGAATGTGGAATATTATTTTTAGAGTCGCTAGACGAGAAAAATAACCACATGAGTAATAAAAATATTTTTTCAGCCGATGTACAGTGTGGTTTTGAAGTTAATGTCATAACTTTAAGGGAAAGTAGTATGACATGTGTAGATTACGAAACAAAGAATTTTAAATAAATTAAAAAATTAAGGGTAGTATACCTGCAGCATATTTTGTAATACTGCACTGGATTCGTTTTCCTATTAAACACTAACAATAGAAGTAGGTACCCTTAAATTTATGACATTAACTTCAAAACGATCACCGTAAGAGCTACGAGGTTGGTTAAATTAGACAAAAGTTGCCTCATTAGTAGAGGAGTTTGACCATGTATTTGTTTTTCCAATTAAATGTGTAGGTCACTAGATATGGGCAAATATGTAAATTTCGTGCTTTTCTTTTCTTGCTTATAACGTTATAACTTTGTTATATGAAATAATACGAGATTCTGGTTTGCACTTTCTTAAGGCACTTTTTCATGAAGAATTTGCAGGAGTCCTCAAAAAAATTATATTTCACCATTTTTGAGTTATTGATATTAACTTTTATTTTTCATATGGACGTCATAGTAAGTATGACATTTTTAAATAGAGTTTTTTTTGCTTTACAACGATATAAAAAAAGTATTAATTTATTTTTATAATTAACAGAAAAATTAACGAAAATTGTTATTTTTAATAAAATTGAATTGTAAAAAGTAAATCGAAGGTTGCTGTGGAAGGCAATAAAAATTTCACAATAAATGTATTTAATTATATTTAAAAATACAAAAATAATTTACGAAAACTTTACAATAAATTTTCTATTAACCCGCCATTTCGTTCTATGCATTTCAGCGCCCTTCGTTCTGTTTCTTCTATAACTTTTCTCTGCATTCTTGGCCTAATTTGATTTATAATTCTTAATGAAGTATTTCGTAAGTCATTTTCATTTTGATATTCTTGAATAAAAAGTTTATCTTTTAAGTAACCCCATAAAAAAATCTAACGGTGTTAAATCGGGAGTTCTAGTTGGCCCCTATCCATTGTCCTCCAAATCGAACATTTAAATAATGTACTGCGACCCGTGAATTGTGAGCAGGAGCTCCGTCCTGCTGAAACCAAATATTTGGTATTTGACAAAGTGGCAATGTATCTAAAATGTCTTCAATATCATTTTGTAACATGTTCAAATATCTTGGACCATTTAAATTTTCATTAAATATGATTGGGCCAATTATTTGAGTTCCTAGTATACCACACCATACATTGAAACCAAATCTAACTTGATGACGTGATTATTTTATCAAATGTAGGTTTTCTGTAGACCAGTTATGGCTGTTGTGTTTTTTAAATAAGCCATTATTTGAAATTTTGCAATCATCAAAAAATAAAATGTTGAATTTAAATTCTGCATTATTTGCACATTGGTTTCTAAACCACTGACAATATCGTAATCGTCTTATATCATCACCTGGCCTAAGTCCTTGACAAATTTTGAATTTATAAGGATGGTGCTTGTGTTTTTTTAAAACTCTATGGGCAATAGATTTAGGAATATTATAATATCGTTCATTTTTTCTCACTGCTGTTTCCGGATTTTCTACTACAGCTTGAATCACAATGTTTTCTGTATCTTCGTCCGTTGGCCTTGCATCTCTTTTAGGTTTAGTAAAAGATCCATATTTAATTAAGTTATGGCGTCATCTTGGAAATATGTCGATGTTCGGTTGCCGCCTTTCTGGATATAAATTAAAATACATTTCTGCAGCATTAACTGCGTTACTTTGACAACGAATGTAACAACTCAACATATCATACTTTTCCAAACGACTAAAATTCATTTTTATTACAAGTAAAAACTGCAACTTTTAACAATAATAAAAGCAATAAATTCAATTGTTGCACTTTTTGACAACTTCTAGTTTATTATTGTTTCCACAGCAACCTTCGATTAACTTTTTTCAATTCAATTTTATTAAAAATAACAATTTTCTTTAATTTTTCTGTTAATTATAAAAATAAAGTAATACTTTTTTATATCGTTGTAAAGCAAAAAAAAAACTCTATTTAAAATGTCATAGCTTACTATGACGTCCATATGAAAAATAAAAGTTAATATCAATAACTCGAAAATGGTGAAATATAATTTTTTTTGAGGACTCCTGCAAATTCTTCATGAAAAAGTGCCTTAAGAAAGTGCAAACCAGAATCTCGTATTATTTCATATAACAAAGTTATAAGAAAGAAAAGAAAATCACGAAATTTACATATTTGCCCATATCTAGTGACCTATGCATTTAATTGGAAAAACAAATACATGGTCAAACTCCTCTACTAATGAGGCAACTTTTGTCTAATTTAACCAACCTCGTAGCTTTTACGGTTCTCGAAATCCCAATGCATCGGTACCTTAAGTGGGACACCTGTATACTCGTATTATATTTTTTATGAAATCGCAAAATGATTTTAGATTTGTAACACCAAAGCAAAATTTCAACACAAAACAAATGGCCATTACGGGTTGCAATAACAATAGACGACGTTCTGACAAATTCTCTTAAGAAACTTTTAAAATTCTAAAAATTTACAAATTTTCTCTCGGAGAAAATAATTAAATTTCGGATTATTAGAGACCTTTAAAAAAATAGTAGAACGTATTTTACATAAAAATATCTAAGGAACCCAATACTGCAACCCGGACAAAAATTAACGTTCAAGATACACCCGTTAACACGAATTATTTCATTTTTAACAATAACAACTGCTTCTTTTTAATTTTCCATTTCCTTCCCTCCATATCTCCTTAAGTATTGATCCTAGCGAAAAGTGTATCGAATTTTTTGTAGAGAATTTTACGTAGATTAATTTAATATATGAACATGTTTTCACTAGCGCCAGGATAATTCGCAACATCGTGCACGTGCATATATTTCAATGGCCATATAGCAGTGTTTCCTAAACTTTTTTAAACGCGACACACTTACACAATTTAACTTTTTAAGCGACATACCAATTTTTATTTCAATTGTACTTTGCGCACGCATATCTGCATAGTTCAAAAATGGGCATCTTTGCACACGCAAAAGGTTCTTGTTCTATATGGACAATACCTAGTCCTTCCCTCTTAATTATATTTTATTCAGTAAGCATCAAAAAGCACAAGTGACATATAAATAAAAAAGAGACAACGTTAATAATATTTCAAAAGATTCTTCGAAAAACTTTTCGGTAAGTTTCGTTTCGAACAGTAAATTTAGAATTAAGAAATCATGAGTAGATAAGTACCTACTTTTACCGGTTTCGGGATATATATATATATATATATATATACAGGGTGAGTCATCGAAATGCCCGTCGTCGATATCTCCCTTGTCGTTACAAATACAACATAAATTTATAAATTTTTCGCCTACTCCAGGAGCATAACTTAAAATTATTTTCACATATACAGGATGTTGCATAATGACTTGGCAATAATTGTTCGTCGTTTTTTAAATGAAACACCCTAAATATATTTATATATTTTGAATTGTATTTTCTTTACCTATATGAACATATAAATTTTATTTTAGTTTTCCGTGGCGTTGCCAAGTTATTCAATTTTTTCTCTAAAAAAAGCCGAATACACGTATTGTTTTATAAAGGCGTACTGAAGTTATTTTAATAGTAAAAATTATGAATTTTTTTTCTGTACAACTGTAACTATACTCTTTGTTCTGACATAACTTTTTTTTAATGTTATTATACAAGGTGTTCAGTACAGAGAATCAAATTTACTCAATTTCAAATGGCTATAACTCGTCATTTTCAAATGGAACAGCCTATATTTTATTATTCTGTTGTGTGTATTTTTGCATCTTCTTATGTTATACGAGGGGTTGTTTTTATATTCCCGGACTGGACTGTTTAGAATTTTGATGCAATTTTTCATTATGCTGTTTTTTAATCACATATGCCTTGGTAACTTGTGTGGCAATTTACAAAACAATTGCAACATTATTAATTTTATTATCTGTCAGTTTGTGTCGTCGCGCGTTGTATATGTATCGAAATGAATAAAATCGAATACCGGGCTGTTATAAAATTCCTTACAAAACAAGGAAAACCTCCAAAAATTATTCTTGAAGAAATGTTGGCTGTATACGGGGATGATTGCCCGTCTAAGTCAATTATTTGCGAGTGGTCAAAATTGTTTAAACATGGTCGAGAATCACTGGATGATGATCCCCGTCCAGGGCGGGCGTTGACGGGATCACTTCAGATGTTGTTGAAAAAACCAAGTGTTTGGTACTGGAGGATGCAAGACTAAAGAAGCGACAATTAGCAGTTAGCAATTAGAGTATTATGCAAACCTGATGCATCGCCTTAGAGATGCTATTAAAGTGAAGAGACGCGGAAAACTGACGCAAGGTGTGTCTTGTTGCTCCACGACAATGCACCAGTGCACAAGTCCAGACTTTCAAAAGCTGCTGTAGCTGATTGTGGCTTCGAAGAAATTGAACATCCGCCTTCTAGTCCAGATCTAGCACCCAGTGACTATTTTTTGTTCCCAAATCTCAAAAAAACACTAAGGGGGACAAAATTTAGGGACAATGACGAACTTATAGCAGCTGTTGAGGGCCATTTTGCGGTAAAACCAAATGAATATTTTTATACTGGATTAAAGATGTTATTGAAACGGTGTTATACCTGTTTTCAAAAGCAGGGGAACTATATTAAAAAATAATTTTTTTTTGTTGCTCTAGTCTTTTGTTTTCATGCCTAGTCCGGGAATATAAAAACGACCCCTCGTAAAAGGTGTCCTATGTCTAAAAACATTAATTTAATTAATTTCGAAATTAGTCGAACCGAATAATGTTATATTCGCTTCTCGGATATTTAACAATAGAATATGTATTTATTTATTAATATTAGACAAGTTACTAGAAAAACATCAAAAGATACAAATAAATGAAAATATCATTGAAATACGTCGACTTATAACACCCGCAAAAAGACTAATATTCTCAAATGTATGTCCAACCATCCCACATCACATAATCGAGCTAGAAATAAAACAACTTGGTCTTAAACAAACTGCCCCAATTACATTTCTAAGAGTAGGAATGAGCGAAGCAGAATATTCCCACGTGCTTAGTTTCCGCAGACAAACATACATACATTTCACAAAACAACAATATTAAAATACCCGACTCTGTACTTATCTCTTATGATGAAACCGAATATAGAATATTCATAACCGAAGACCAGATTACATGCTTTCTATGTAAAAAACCAGGCCACGGCAGTGCCCAATGTAAAAACACTGAAGTAGAAACCATGACTGTCCTGACAAAGAGAAGAGAAACTGGTCACAGACAATAACAAAAATAAACTAACAACGAAGAGAAACAGATCGCTCAGCCCACAGGAAGTGCTTCCACTAGAAACACTACTGGAGCCAATAAAAACAGAAATGACCGAGAACAGGAAAAAATATATACTGAGCTACGAAGAAATGAAATTACTTCTAGAAAATTTATACGGAAACTCTGAACAACTAATAATAGCACGAGAATACACCGAAGACATCCCAACCCTCTTGAAAAATATGTCAGAACTTTATCCATTCCTAAAACACAGATCAATAAAAAGTAGATTTACCCGAATAATGAAAAAAATTAAAGATCAAATACGAACGGAGAACGGAAAAGATAATAACATATTCTCCAGTCAAGAATCTCTGTCAGAATTATAATGATTTTACAATGGAACTGTAACGGTTTTCACTCACACATGGGTGAAATTCAAAAAATTACAACCGAACATGACACACAATATATCTGTCTACAGGAAACCAGATTATAAGATCAGCAAACAGCTAGTTTTAAAATTTTTACTATGTATCGCAATGACAGGGTAACAGACCAAATAGCTAGCGGTGGCGTAGCTATTCTAGCGAAAAATAACCATTACACAGAGCAAGTACCCCTTATCACCGACTTAGAAGCGATCGCCATAAAAATATATACGCCACTGCAAATGTGTATTTGTAATATTTATCTACCACCAAACCAAAGATACCAAGAAGCAGAACTCACAAATATCATATCGCAATTACCCCACCCTTTTATAATACTGGAGATGTAAATGCCCACAACGTAGCTTGGTCCTCAAATACTACGGATCCACAAGGAAAAATGATAGAAAAAATTATTAATGATTCTCAATTAGTTATTCTAAACGACGGATGCCCCACACATTTGAGCAGCAGATCAGGAAAATTTTCACCAACTGACCTCACACTTTGCGAACCAAGTACCAAGTATCGCCACAAAATTAATCTGGGAAACACTACCATACCTGTTTACAACCAATCATTTTCCTATAAAAATATCTTTTAATATACAACAACCCTATTAAATCCATGAGACATACCATAAATGGAATACAAAGAACGTAAACTGGGAAATATTTAAAGAAAATAAAAAAATATGCAATACTACGATAAACGAAAACATAAACATAAATCAAATAGTAAACAGCTTTACCGAACACATCAGCGAAGCAGCAAATAAAACCATGGGTACCTAACAGAAAACAAACAATGAGAAAAAAAACGGTACCTTGATGGAACAAAAACTGTGAGATTGCCATCAAGAACAACAAAACAGCCTTAAGGACGTTCACTACCTACAATCAAGTCCAAAAGTTTGAGCGCACTGAACATATACAGCGCATGCTACGATAACCGGTTTCAAAAGAAAAATTTTGATAGGTGACTGTACTTCCTTTACTCCGTGTTTCATAGTGTGTGTGCACTCACACAGCTACGAAGCGGTGTGAATTCAAGCTGGCAACGTTGCGCTGGGAACAAAAGAGAAGGGAGAACAATAATTCTTGCATATTATTATTATTAATTTCATAAGACTGAAAAAATATTAACAATTATTTTTTTACAACTATAAAGTAAACCTGAATTTGAATCTTATAATTTTACCAGTAAACAAGATCTTACATATTCACTTATTTGATTATTATAAACTTTTCAAAGATTGTTATTTTAATGAAAAGATGAATATTCGACTGGAGAAGTGATGTGGATAAGAAATATTCGGGGATACAGTCAACAAATCTTTATTTCCTACAACGCCGACGTTTCGACACCACTAGCCTTGAAGAAGACACAAGTGGTGTCGAAACGTCGGCGTTGTAGGAAATAAAGATTTGTTGACTGTATCCCCGAATATTTCTTATCCACATTGTTATTTTAGTTATAAATGTTCTTCATAAAACTACATTTCTAATAAACTATTGATTAAGATAATAATAAAAATAAATAGGTAGGTATAGATTGATAGAAATTTTCAGAAAGTCGTGTAAAAATAAAAAATACTACAGAACTAAATCAAAATATTAATTTATTAATAAGTACCCATGTATGTTTATTTCCAATACAGTATATAATCATAAAATATAAATTGAAATAACAATACTTTGTTGAGTTCAATACTACTTTTTAGTCATCATATCCAAATAATTATAACTACGTAGCACAGACGAAACAAGGAGTATCAAGCCCCTAAAATGAAACTTCAATGTTATTTTGAATTTTGATGATTTACCAATCGCGTGCTGGCGCAATTTTATTCCCTCTCCGCGATGTAAACATGAAGCGTGCAGCGTTGCCGCTGCATCTCTTCGTCGAGTTTTTTCGTTGTCGAGGTCATTGTTACAGCTCATTTTGAAATACGATTACTCTGAAACTGGACGTCAGATCGCTTTCGTCGTTTGACATAAAATTCTAAACATACTAAACTACTTTGTATTAGTTTTTTATTAAAATATATAGAAGCAAAATGAAGCTATCAATTAAAACGTTGGTTTTGATAGTCTCCGTCCTATACTTCACTTGTTAAAATGCAAGACTTTCGAGGCGAATATCTCATTTTCTGGACGTCAGAAGTTAATAAAAATTTAACTGTGTATGTATTAGATCATTCTTAATACGTAGTATAAATTTGATGAACATCTATAGAAACTTGATTTGGTAGTGAACGTCCTTAAATCGATATCGTAAAAATAAGACCGCAGATATAGATATAGAACTACAAAAATCACAAGCAATAGCTCGCAGAACTATCACACAGAGCAAGAAAGAGTCATGGGAAAAATTTATAACAGACCCCAAGAAAATAGCGAATGCATTAGCAGAATCCTTTCAAAGAAACTCAGCGGGTGAAAATTACAGTAAAGAATTTATGGCATACAAAACAAATGAAGAACAGATCAGAATAAATCCTGAAGAAAATGTTGACGACCCGCTAAACGTACCATTCTCCAGAGCAGAACTAAATGAATGATGCTATAAGGGAAACGAACGGAAACAGTAGCCCTGGTCCAGACGGTATTCCATTCTCATTTATTAAAAACATGTCAGAGGAAGCACTTGAATATCTTCTTCAAATATATAATACAATATGGACAACAAAACAATACCCAGAGAAATGGAAATCAGTCCTGACAGTTCCCATTGCTAAACCCAACACGAACAAAACAGACCCTAACAACTATAGACCTATGTATATCCCTGTCTAATACAATGAGCAAATTATTACAAAGAATGGCTAATAAACGACTAGTATGGTTTTTAGAAACAAATGAAAAGCTACATGAATCACAGAGCGGCTTCAGAAGAGGCAGATCAACCACAGATCAAATTCTTGCATTGTCAGCAGATATTCAAAATAGCTTTAAAAACAGACAACACCTTATCGCCATATTTTTTGATTTAAAGAAAGCCTACGCCACCACATGGAAATACCTCATTTTACAAACAATTCACCAAATGAAAATTAACGGTAATATGTACCACTACATAGAAAACTTTTTAACAGATAGAAAATTTTAATATTTTAGAAGAAAAAGTACAACAAAATGGAGTACCACAAGGTGAAATTCTTAGCGTAACGCTGTTTTTGATAGCAATTAACAGAATATATGAATCTATACCGGCTCACATCAAAACCTCCCTATATGCAGATGATTTAATAATTTATTTAAAAAGCAAAGACATCACAGTACAAAGACAACTACAGGAATCAATAAACAAAATTCATACTTGGACAAAAACAACAGGATTTAAATTCTCCGAAATAAAAACAAAAGCAATGCATTTTAGCAAATTACGAAAATGTCACACACACCCAAAAATAAAAATAAAAAATACGGAAATACCTTACGTGGATAATATTAAATTCTTAGGAATAATCTTTGACAAAAAGCTCACGTGGACTAATCACAAAAATTATATAAAAAAATCTGACGTGGGCACCACATGACTTCCTTGTATGCCTTGTTTGTTCATACTTTTCTTAATAACTAAAATGTAGAATAATATAAAAAATTGTTTTAACTTTATTATACTAGTATACTCACATATATATTTTAGTCATTTTATATAAACTGCAGAAGAAGATATAAAGCATATTTTACTATTGTCACTGTCATGTCATAATCATTTAAATTTTACGTAGTAACAAATGTTAAACGATCATGGAGTACAAGATACCGAAATACTAAATTATAAGTATATACTTTAATTATTCTTAAATGAGAGAAGATACAGAAAAATTTATAAAATACCGATTGTTGATAATAATTACATAATCTTTCATTTAAAATAAAAAAAATTGTCTAAAATTAATTATTTATCAAAATATTTTTAAAAAGTACTACTTCCGGTTTATAGATTGAAACCAAAAATAGGAGGTGCACAACTAGATGCTATAACAGTCCTAAATACAAAATTTCAACTTTCTACGTCTAACCGAATTTGAGTTATGCGACACACATACGTACGACCGTACGTACAGACGTCACGACGAAACTAGTCATAATGGATTCAGAAAAGGTCAAAACAGATATTTCCGTAAAAATCTGAGAACTGAAATTTTTCGCGATTACAATACTTCCTTATTACTCCGTACAAGGAAGTAAAAAGAATGTACCCAAAGGCTCAATATTTTAAAAATTTTGGCACACCGCAAATGGGGCGCAAACAGACAATCCTCAACATATACAAAAGTCTAATTAGAAGTAAACTAGACTACGGGAGTATAGTCTTATCCAGCGCAAAAACCAGCAAACTAAAAATACTAGAACGTATTCAAAACGAAGCTATAAGAACAGTCACAGAAGCATACCGAACAAGTCCAATTGACAGTCCACTTTGCGAAGCGGAAGAATCACCACTAAATCTGAGAAGGAAAGCTCTCAGAATGAAATACATAATCAACCTTGCCAGCAACCCCAAGATCCCAGTTTTTAAATATTTTTTTGACACAACCAACAACACAATATTACTCAAAAACAGAATTCGGCTCCAAAAAACAGCGTATAATGACCTAGTATACCTACAATCCTCACTACAAAAAATTCAAAACAGAACACTGCACATAATACCACCCCGGACCATACAAATCCACAATCCAAATATTTCCCTAACCATATACAACAAAAATGACACACCCAAAGAGCTCTACCAAAACCTAGTTAAAGAACACCAAGACGCACACAAGGACCACGTACAAATTTTTACTGATGATTCACGCATACATCTTTATACAGCAGCTGCCTATATATTAAATAGTAGGACCTATGATTTCCACCTTCCAAAGCATACGTCTATTTTCACAGCAGAATCATACAGTATATTAAAAGCTACTGATTGAAAAACAGATAAGCGAACAGCCTATAGAAGAAGAAGACATAGAGACCGAATGGACTAATATAAAGAAATGTATAACCCAAGCAACAACAAAATGTGTAGGAGAAGAAAAACGGAAAAACAAAAAACTTGGTTTAATGAATAATGTCATCAAATAGTTAGAATTAGAAAAGAAAGTACCTAATAAAACAATAAGGAAAAACAAGCTAAACTGGTTTGATGATAAGATAAAAAATATTGAAAAAGAAAGAAATAATAGAAACACGAAACGATTTTATCAGAACGTAAATGACCAAAACAGAAAATGCAAAACAAAAAATTACACCATAAAAGACTCAAAAGCAAATAAAACAGAAAATGATGAACAATACAAACAAGTTTGGGTAGAATATTTCAAACAATTGCTAACAGATCACCAACAAAATGAAGAAATTGAAATACAAGAAGACTCAACAGATGAAACAACATTAGAAGAACCAACCTTAGAAGAAGTCAAAGAAGTAATAAGAAACATGCGTAATGGAAAGGCACCAGGAACAGATGGGATACGCATAGAATTAATAAAACATGGAGGAGAAATTGTGCAACAACAAATACATAGACTTATTCTCCATATTGTATTATATATTTGAAGAAGATATTCAAGTGCTTCCTATGACATGCTTTTAATAAATGAGAATGGAATACCGTCTGGACCAGGGCTACTGTTTCCGTTCGTTTCCCTTATAGCATCATTTAGTTCTGCTCTGGAGAATGGTACGTTTAGCGGGTCGTCAACATTTTCTTCAGGAATGCTATGAATTCTTTACTGTAATTTTCATCCGCTGAGTTTCTTTGAAAGGATTCTGCTAATGCATTCGCTATTTTCTTGGGGTCTGTTATAAATTTGTCATTTATTTTTAGCATAGATGATTGACTTGGTGTATGCTATTATTTTTGTTATTATATTTTACAGACAGATATACAGGGTGTAACAGCGAAACCAACCAACGCCTATATTTTCTTTATTATTATAATTACAAAAAAATGTTAAATAGCAAAGTTGTTAAAAATTAGTTATTAAAAATTAGAAATTATTTAAATTTCAATTGCATTTTTCTCAAAATTTTTATTATGTAAGGATATAAAACGAATACATGGTTGAATTCAGAAAAAAATACTCTACCGAATAGGCGTAAAAAATATGTATATTCCCATTTGAAAAAATGTAACTTTATGTTGTAACTTGAGAACCATTGGTTTAAAAAATTATTTTATTCTTTAATCAGATGTTCCCCTTGGTTTCCTACAACTTTGCTATTTAACATTTTTTTGTAACTATAATAATAAAGAAAATATAGGCGTTGGTTGGTTTCGCTGTTACATCCTGTATATATATATATATATATATATATATATATATATATATATATATATATATATATATATATATATATATATATATATATATATATATTGAGAAGTGAAACATAGGCGTTTAACATGGTAAATCAGTTTTTCCGTTCGCATTGCTTCCCTAATTATTTTAGACAAAAATGTTTCAAATAAATGTTGTTGAGCATAAAATTCTACATCCGGATCAGTAAACAAAATTTATTTTGGTTGCTTTATAACTGCAGAAATCAAATTTGAAAATACATGGAATAGCGAATTAATAGTAACAGCCATGGAATTAAAAACAGGAGATAAACAAATTCGTAACGTTTTAAACGTCAAATTATTAGTACCTACGTATAAATGATTTTGACAATCTATTATTGACATTGACGTTTACTGAACACCCTGTATAATAACATTAAAAAAAAGTTATGTCAGAACAAAGAGTATAGTTACAGTTGTACAGAAAAAAAAATTCATAATTTTTACTATTAAAATAACTTCAGTACGCCTTTATAAAACAATACGTGTATTCGGCTTTTTTTAGAGAAAAAATTGAATAACTTGGCAACGGCGCGGAAAACTAAAATGAAATTTATATATTCGTATAGGTAAGTAAAATACAATTCAAAATATATAAAAATATATAGGGTGTTTCATTTAAAAAACGACGAACAATTATTGCCAAATCGTTATGCAACACCCTGTATATGTGAAAATTATTTTAAGTTATGCTACTTGAGTAGACGAAAAATTATGTTCAAAAATTTATGCTGTATTTTTAACGACAAGGGAGATATCGACGACGGGCATTTCGATGACTCACCCTATATATATATATATATATATATATATATATATACGTATACAGATTAGACTAGTTTTAAAATTCATTAATACATTCGCTGGACGTAATTGTGGACAATTTATGACGTCTAAAACTGATAGATTTCATTGATTTCAAGTACCTATATCTAAGATAAATTATATTGTATTGGTATAATCTTAGAGATAACAATATAGATTTATGCCTTGTCATTTGCATATTAATATAGAGTTCGTATTTTAGGTTTAATTTCATTGCTGCAACCTCTGTAGCACTGTGGTGCTCGTGTCTGAATAAATTCGAGTTACATCCTCCATTAGTTAACAACATGCCGTCGTGCGAAGGTAAGTTTTAAAATTTTGTTGTTTGAAACATTGACAATATTAAGCTTATAGTTACTTAGTCTAAACATATTTATACTTAAATATATATTTAAAAAACTTTGTAGTTAAATTAAAATTAAATATTGTAACGAGCGGCACCCGGGTGGCGGCGGCCAAGCGACCTGCACGGACCAGCGCGCTGCGCTATTGTGTTGATGGCATCGAAAGGGGATGCCTCATTGTGTCAAGTTTTATCAGTATATAGAAAACTGTTCCGGGACAAAACAGTCTTAAGGAGGGAGCAATGTAACGAGCGGAGCCCGGGTGGCGGTCGCCAAGCTACCTGCACGGACCAGCGGTAGGTCTAGCTAGCGCGTTATTGTGTTGATGGTGCCGGAAGGGGATGACTCAACGTGTCACGCGATACGGTAATTAATTTAATGACATTCTGGAATGAATCTATGGAATTCGTTTTGATTATCGGCTCTGGGTATATAAACGCTACCCGAGCGAACGGTGAGTCAGTCTACCTTTAAATGGTGGCAGAAGTAAACGTCGATGTATTCAGGAGTTTAATGTTATTTAGTGGTTAAATAAATACATATAGTGTATAAATAAATAATCGTAGTGGTGTTAAGTGTGTAAATAAATATTCTTAGTGACTAATTAGTGTTTTAGGTTTAATTAATAGTGCGTGTTTATTTAATTATCATTAACTTTTATCTTTTATTTTTCGTTATTAAACATGTTATATAAATATTCATGTTTTTCTGATTTTACACTTCACCTAAATAAATAAAAACGTTACAATTGGTGCCAGATGTGGGGTTAATAAACTGTGAAGTGTAATTAAAAATAAATAAAATGGCGACAAAGAAAGTTAAATTGAGTTACTTAAAAGTGGCTGAACTCAAGAAGGAGCTAGAAGAACGGGATCTAGACACAGCGGCAGTCAAGACTGTACTAGAAATTTAAAGTAAGAATTGTCCGCAACATCTAGAACTTTGCAAGAAGAAATAACAGAGAGTTCTAGAAAAACAGAAGAAAATTCTAGAATATTGGAACAGAAATTAGAGAAAAATTCTAGAAAATCAGAGGAAAGTTCTAGAATATAAGAAGAGAAAATTACCGAAACAGCCAGAACCTTAGAAAAAAATTTGTAGAAAATTCTAGAATTTTAGAAGGAAAATTAGACGAGAAATAAGAACAGAATTTGAAGAACTTGAAGCAAGGATATGACAAGAAGATAGAACAATTAGAAGAAAATTTATCCAAAATTACGTCATCGCCGATGTCAACAACCGAAGCGATCAAAGGAGACGGGGTTAAAATAGAAAGAACCATTAAAGCAGAACACAATTCAACATCTTACGTTAAAGCTCCAAAATATGACGAAAAAACGGCGTGGCCTAATTATTTAAGGCAATTTGAAATAGCTGCTAAAATTAATGGTTGGTCGTCAGAAGAGAAGGTTAGTAATTTGGCCCTTGCATAACAAGGAGAAGCCCTATATATTATGCAAACGGTGAAACCAGAAGGAGACCACGAACTGCTGGTCAAACAACTGGATATGCGGTATGGCAACGCACATTTGAAACAGGTGTACCAGACGCAACTAAATAACAAATATCAGAAATCGAAGGAGACACTTCAAGAATTTGAAGCGGACATATCTAGCTTCGTTCACCTCGCGTTCCCTGATGCTCCGGAAAGCGTGATACAGACCCTCGCTATTCAACAATTTGTCAACGTAATCCGAGACAGCGAAATCCAGAAATCGTTGAGAATAGTGCACACAAAATCTATAAGTGATTCATTTTCAATTGCATTGGAGCAAGAAGCTGCTAAACAAGCTTCGCGTAACCAATTCAGAGTGCGGAACATTGACGCCAAAGAAAACATGGAAGATTTAGATGAAAGAGTGCGACGAATCTTCAAAGAAATGTTTCCAGAAAGAATAAAACTACGTTGCTGGAATTGTGATGAGCTCGGTCACCAGCAAAGGCTGTGCAAGAAGTTAAAAAAGAAGACCGACATGAAGAAAAAAGATAAGTCGACGCGTAATTTAGTAGTTCCACATTCCATAGCCTATGTCGCATCCCTTCATCATCAAGCCAACAGCATCTATCTGTATTGATGGAAGGCCACTTAAAATGTTGCTAGATACGGGTGCGACGAAGACAATTATTCGACCCGACATAGCAAAAAGAACTAACAAGACACATCTCCATTCAACCAAGTGGCGATTACGCACAGTAATTGGAGAACAGGCTACCGCATCTGGAGAGTTGGATTTGAACATCATTATCGGGAATACCTCCTTTGAACATCGTGTGCTGGTAGATGACGTTGAAGATGAACTCATTCTTGGTATGGACATCATGAAAAAGCACGGTTTTAAACTTGACCACAAGAATGGCGTGATGATGGTCAATGATGAAGAGCTCGTATTACATCTATGGGACGACGACGCCGTACGTGTGGAAGATGTCACCGTCCCAGAGCGAAGTGAGATTATCGTAGAAGGAAAACTAGAAGGTAGTTTCTGCGAGGGGAACATTGTCATGCTGGTGCCGAAGAATGATGATACCAGAACTGGACCTGGAGTTGATTTTGGAAAATCGCTAATAAAAGCAAAGAAGATAGTACCGGTTCGAATAATGAACATTAATTTTTACCCCGTTGTTATATTACATAGGTAGGGGAATGTTCATCAGTATCCTCGATTATTCTAACTGTTACGGCCAAGGAAACAACATGCAGTAAAATCCCGGACACAATAGTGAATAAAATGTCATCATTCCAAGGATTGACCGCCAACCAGAACACCAATGCGAAAAATTTAATCAGGAAATATCAGGACGTATGTGAGTATGACAAAAAATCCAAGGGAAGAACCAACGTGGTCCGTCATAGACACCAGTGACGCAAGACCCATCCGCCAACCAGCAAGAAGATTACCACTGGCAAAGCGAGAAGAAGCTGAGCGAATATTTGAGGGCATGAAGTTGGAAGGTGTCATTGAGCCTTCAAGTCGTTCATGGGCTTTACCAGTGGAGTTAGTGAAAAAGAAGGATAGATCTACACGATTCTGCGTGGATTATCGTCAGCTTAACACCGTGACGAAGAAGGATAGCTACCCGCTACCCCGAATAGACGATACACTGGACACTTTGGCTAGATCAAAGATTTTCTCCACGTTGGATTTAAAAAGCGATTACTGGCAGATCTTCACCATCGGCAAGGAACTTTAGCAATTTACTGTTATGCCATTTGGGCTCTGCAATGCCCTAGCAACATTCGAACGACTCATGGAAACCGTTTTAGCTGGGCTGTCATGGAAAACTTGTTTGGTTTACCTCGACGATATTATTGTGGTCGGAAAAACGTTTGAGGACCACATGAAGAATTTAGAAGAGGGTTTCTAAAGATTACGAATGGCCAATCTGAAGCTAAGCCCGAAGAAATGTCACCTATTCCAGGAGGAAGTTTATTACCTGGGACACTTAGTTTCTGGTAGAGGGATTGCAGTAGACTCCAAGAAAATAAAATAATAAGACTGGCTTGTACCTAGAGACAAGCATGACCTTAGAAGCTTTCTTGGTTTATGCACCTACTATCGACGATACGTACCCGGATTTGCCAATATTGCGAAACCGTTCATTCATCTGGGAAACGGACTGTCAAGCCGCATTCAAACAACTGAAATATTCCTTGACAAGCGCACATGTTTTAAGTTACCCGTTGCCAGAAGGAAAGTTTATACTAGACCTAGATGCCAGCAACGTTGGAATTGGCGGTGTTCTTTCCCAATTACAAGATGGACATGAGAAGGTTATTGCCTACTTCAGCAAGACATTGTCAAAACCTGAAAGAAATTATTGTATAACCAGAAAGGAATTATTGGCAGTCGTTAAGTAAATCGAACATTTCTACAAGTATTTGTAAGGTAGAAAATTTCTTATTAAAATCGACCACGCTACTCTAAAATGGCTACTACAAGTTAAGAATCCTGAAGGTCGAGTAGCCAGATGGATTGAACGACTACAGGAATATGACTTTGTAATTGAACATAGAGCAGGAACGAGATATCGCAATGCAGATGCATTGTCGAGAAGACTATGTCAGAAGAAATATAAACACTGTTGCCGAGTAGAAGAAAAACATTCCATCGTCGCGAGGACAACAGTAGTCGACGATAGATGGCATCCAGACGAACTGCGCCAAGACCAAGAGAATGACCCGGATTTGAAAATAATACTGGATTGGAAGAATAGTGAAGAAAAGCCAGCATGGGAAAATGTTGCACCACATTCCCGGAAAGTAAAATCGTACTGGGCACAATGGAACTCTATTCTGGTAGAAGGTGTCCTGAAACGTGTGATGGAGAACACCGAAGGTACTAAGACGAAAACTCAGCTGATTGTTCCCCGAAGCCGAGTACCGGAAGTGTTGAAGGAAATCCATGATGGAACTGGAGGAGGACATTTTGGAGTCAACAGAACCGTGGAACGATTGCGCCAACGATTTTACTGGGTAAATTGCGAAGAAGAATGGATGACGTTCATGAACAAGTTCGTACAAGTAGGTTGCCAGCGACAGGGTGAAGGATCATTATGATATCAGACCTGACGAAAATGGTTACCAACCTGGAGATCTGGTGTGGTTGTATAACCCGCAGAGGCGTCGCGGGTTATCGCCGAAGCTGCAGAAGAATTGGGAAGGGCCCTATGAAATAATCAAGAAAATTAACGACGTAATCCACCGGATAAGAAAAATGCCTAATGGGAAGCCGCAAGTAGTTCATTTTAACCGTCTAGCACCTTTCGCCGACGATAACCATGAAGACCGTCGTGGAGCTACGGTTCGCAGAATTGAAGTCCAGGAACCAACCGTCGAAGATTTCATGGAAGCTTATTCCACTGGCCGTAAAGCTCGATATGGCGTGACACGAGAGGAACACCGAGACCTGTTCACGGTATCGCCAGACTATTCCCTTGGTCATTGCATAGCTAAAGACACGAAAATGTCTCGCGGAATTGTTACCGTCTTCAAGAAGAAGTTTAGGCTGGCCAATCAACGTCCATCCGTCGGGATCCGTCGTCCATCCGTCCGTTACAGAAGCAAAATCGAACCAGAAGCCACTGTATCGAAATTTGTGGAATTCATTGCGCGATCTGAGGGACCACCTCGTTACCTTAGTATCATAGTGTCGTATGTGCAAAATGTAGTTTTGAGAAAAAGACAAAAAACAATTTTAAAAACTTCTTGTGTTACAACTGTTATAAAGACGTATGTTACAAAGCCACAAGAACACAAGATTATATACGACTTTATAAATCAGTCGCTTTTTGGATAATGTCATATACGATATTTGTTAAATTTTGAAAAGGCAGGATTCTAATTACATACGACGTTTTGTCAGTATATAGAGCCTCAAAAATAACATAAGATGTTATTTAAAACCCGAAAACACGAAAACTTCACATACGACCTTATGATACTAAGGTAACAACCTATTGGACAATGGCATCATAATGCCGAAGATGGGCTGTGGACTAGATGGCTTGGATTGGAGGATTGTGAGAAACATGTTAGAGATCCTCTTCCGGTATACTGGAATTGAAATCCTCGTCTGCAGCTTCAACCAAAAGAGACAAGTCAACACAGAACCAACCGTAGACTGTCACTTCTTCAAGACATCAGGATGCATCAATGGTGATGCATGTAGATTTCGTCATCGAGGACTGTTCCGGGACGAAACAGTCTAAAGGAGGAAGCAATGAGCGGCGTCCGGGTGGCGGCGGCCACGCGACCTGCACGGACCAGCGCGCTAAGTCTAGCCAACGCGCTATTGTGTTGATGGCGCCGGAAGGGGATGACTCATCGTGTCACGCGATACGGTAATTAATTTAATGACATTCTGGAATGAATCTATGGAATTATTTTCGATTATCGGCTCTGGGTATATAAACGCTACCCGAGCGGACGGTGAGTCAGTCTACGTTTAAATGGTGACAGAAGTAAATGCCGATGTATTGTGACGTAAATAGAGTTTAATGTTATTTAATGGTTGAATAAATAAATATAGTGTATAAGTAAATAATCGTAGTAGTGTTAAGTGTGTAAATAAATATTCTTAGTGACTAATTAGTGTTTTAAGTTTAATTAATTGTGCGTGTTGATTTAATTATCATTAACTTTTATCTTTTATTTTTTGTTATCAAACATGTTATATAAATATTCGTTATTTTCTGATTTTACACTTCACCTAAATAAATAAAAACGTTACAATATTGTTCTGTAGTTTAATATGTGATATGCTTCAAAACTTAAGTTCAAGTTACAAATTCTTAAAAGTCATATGACGTAAAAAGTGGTGTAGCACAGTTATTGCTTCATTTATTACATTACAATATTGGGAGTAAAAATATGCTAGATGTTTTCTTTAAAGAATCTTGAATTATGTCGACAAATATAATATTTATTAGGCACAAACCTAGTTCCATTCTTTGTCTGAAAGTTAATTTGATACATCTTATTTTATCCTTAAATGTTGACATTGGGCGTCGCCAGAAAATTTTCAAAGGGTGAGAGTTGAAAAAAGTTTTAACTTTTATTGAAAATTTAAAATAAAAAACAATTAATTCTAAAGAAATAAAAGTAAAGAAATAAACAATACAAAATTCTAAAGTAGTAATATTTTGATGAACCAAACCTTAATCCTTAGAAATTCTATTTTTTTGTGGGGTTGATTCTCTGAAAAAACAATATTAAAAAATTTCTTATAAAACAAATTTATTAGTGCAGCATGTAGGTACTATCCCACTTTAAAATATTTGTTTTAACCTCCTCCGTATCAGTATTTGTATGCTCTAAAGCACTTTGAAACACCCTTACCTTTTTGAAATAGACTCATCCAAACGAATATTTGTCTCTGCTTTCTATGATTGAAATTATACCTCTACCTACTAGGTATTTTTTAAAGTTTTAATAGCTATTTCCTCAGGAAGTAATTAAATTATCATTTTAGAATTTCTTATAAATATAATTATTACTCGCACAGTATTTTATTGTGAGAATAATATTTATTTAAGCCCAGTTTGGTTTAAAATAATAGTAATTAATTAAAAGTAGTTGCGAATCTGACCGTTGTTCAGTTTTTAAATTTATTTCTTTTCAGAAAATGGTGTCAGTGCTAGCACCTCGGCAAAGGAAATATATTTCCCCGAAGATATAAAATTCCCAATTGAAAAAGGAGTGGGTGAAATGATAATGGATTCAATTAAAAATCATCTTGAGAAAGTAGCACAGGTATGTTACATTACCTATTGAAATATTGTTTTCATATTTTCTAATACCTACTTATTTAAAATTAATTTTAGGTCGATCCAGTATCAGGACAAAGTGAAACTTATGGATCTTTGTTATCCCGATCCATCAGAATTGGACATAATTTGCGAGCAAAAGGATTCAAGCCGGGGGATATTATTTCTATGTGCACATTCAATAACTTGGATTATACCCCTGTTATGCTTGCTTCGTTTATGATTGGGACATATACTGCACCTATGGACCCAACTTCTACATTATGTAAGGGTTTATTATTATGTTTTATAAGTTGATGAATCAAAATAAATACACTACCGGAAAAAAGAAAACGCCCCCCCCCCCCTCCCCAAAGTTGAAAATTGGTGCATTTTCAAACCGTCATAACTCGGCTGTTTTTCAATTAAATTGGATGAAACTTTGAGTACGAAAAACTTTCAAGTGTCTACTTTAAAGTCAGGCATGCGAACTTAAGCGCAATATAATATAATAATGTAATATGTTACGAACTAATTAAATTACATAATTAAAATTGATACAGAATTTATAGGATTTAATATAAAATACTTTTATAATTGACAGTATGTCAACTGGAACTTGTCAAGATAAAGAATATTATTTGTATTGGTGAAACGCTTAGAAACGCTACCGCAGATACGTTGTTATAAATCAAATAATATTTGGTTGCAATGCGTGTACGTTAAACAGAAATAATGATCTATTTGATCTAGAAGTCGCATGTGCCGCGCAGCGTGAACGGCGTTAAGGTAGTACGAGCGGTACACATCACTTCCATGGATCTTATTAATATTTTTTTCAAAATTGTAGTTGGATGTCCCAAGAACACCAATTCAAATTTTATGAACTTTGTCTGCACCATTATGGAGAAAATTAATTTTTGAGTTTGCCGTCTTTTGCCAGAGTCAAATGAGATTCGGCCTATTTTAGATCATAGCATGAAATCTTCTCCATAGATTTTCATAAAAAATGTTTCGTTGCATGTAATGAAAGACAGGGAACAAATTGACAACTGTAGAATCAATCTTCTCTGCCCAGATTTTTTGTAAAAACGAAAAAATGTTACTCTTGAGCACTTGTTCTCGTATGACAACTTGACGTGACAACAGAGGACTGAGCCAGACAGAGGAAAACTTGAAAGAAACAGAGAATTTGAAAAATGATGATGAAGTGTGCATTACCATTAGTAATGTAGTTCAAACATTGCATTTCTCATAAATTATAAATATTATTATATTATTTGCAATGCAACGGCGAGTGTGTGAGTGCGACGGAAACAGAGATAGAAAGAGATGAATGGGCGCGGCATTGCCAAAACAAAATTCGTGTAGAGCTGTGAAATATGCAGCAGGCAATGTCTATGTATGCACCTAACTTCAGTGAATTTGCTTCCGCTCGTACTACCTTAAAACTTAAAATTTTTGAACTTCGCATTCGCACACCGCGCCAGCCACGCCAGAGCACGTCGGCGTGGTGTTTGGCGAAAGCTGCACTGCTATTGGTCTATTTTTCAACACCACGCCGGCAACGCCATCATGAAAATGAGGCTTAAAAATGTTTTTTAATTCGTAATAAGCTATGATACAGCCTGTATCTATTAGAGTATTGACAAAAGAATAATACTATTTTGATTTCATTGTTAATAATTAAAATAATGATAATGTATTAATAATAGAAGTGGTATCAGATTTCCCGTCACAATCAAGATCAGAAAAATAAGTTATCTAAATTCTAAATCATTCATTTACTAAATGATAATTATCTTTCTTTTTCAGTTAGTTGACAGATAAATCAATCAAGGTAATTCTATTTTTTATTTTTAGGTGACTTTGCTCATCTGCTAAAAATAGTAACACCCCAAATTATTTTCTGCGATGAAGAATCAGAAAATTTCATGGAGAAAGCTGTGGAACAATCAAGACTGAATATTGAAATTGTTGTATTTGGAGAATCAGAGAGAAACACACATTTCTCAGATTTTCTTGTGGAACAAGGAACTGAAAATGACTTCGAAGTTTATAAACCTGAAAGTGTTTTCGACCCCTGTTGTATTCATTTTTCTAGTGGAACAACCGGGTTACCAAAAGCAGTCTGCGTAACTCATTATGGATTAAGTTACGTTTGCCACGCTTTGAAAGGGTAGGAACATATTTATTTTTACTTTAAAAATAATAATGTTTTTAATCCTTTTTTAAAGAATAACATTAGCTAAAAATATACCGGGTGTAAACTTTTTTTGACCTAACGAAAAAACAATCTTAAAATTTTGTTAAAATGATGTTACGGTTCATTTTTTCGTGTGTTTTGTTTTTATATTCGCCGCCCGATTTCAGGCAACTCTGATAATGTGGGTGTTTGGGGTAGGTACACTTCGGATGTCACGGTTGGGTGAGTCCCATATGGAGATGCACAAGGTTAAATCACTGCAGTAATTAAATTAAGTAACTCTGTAAATTCAACAATAATATTGTTAGATTTGAGTGAGGTCAGTTGGGCTTCCAGGTGTTGCAAGTTTATCTAAAGTGATTTTGCGATTTTGGTTTTTTTTAAACAACAATTAATTTTGGGTATTATGATTTACTTTGAAGCCGCACAACATCTAAGGTAAATTTAATATCAGTTTTGATTTCATCTTTGTACCTTAATCGCAAAGAAATTATTTTAAGTTTTACTTGGGCCATGTGCTCGTTAATTAAGCAGTGGTGTACTTTTATCTCCATATGTGAACTTAACGGAATATCTTTTTAGAATTATTCTTCTTCGTATCTATTGGGATTGGCTAACTGAATCGAGACATTACTCTACGCCGTTTGGCGGAGTGTGTTATCTTCTGGGAAAACGTGACGTTGACGAGAGCTTCTACAAGGCGCTATTCTCCGTCACTGGGGCATACGGACAGCATTCGTTAGCTTCCGGGACAGCAAACTGCGCAGGCATACGAGTAATCCCCGCCAAATCAGCTGTAGTGGGATATTGGCGCAGCCGCACTATTCATTGTCTGACGGACAGCTGGACAACTAAACGAATTCACAGCTAAACTTGCCACATTTATTTTGATTCATTTTTTATGTCTTACTTTATTTGATAGTTATTCTGGGCTACCCCCATGTATTGTAAAGATCTGATCTCGCTACTTTAAGTTTGATTTAGTTTGCTTATTTTACGAGTATATTTCCGTGTCTTGTAGGTTCAACGCTGATCACTCTTAGGGCTACGTAAGCTATAATTCTATTGCAGTTTGTGCGACGTGAAACTCGATGGCCGACCTTCGCGTTCTCCGCGTCCTTGTTGTGCGCTCTTAAGATCAAGGTTTCTGATCGATAGTCCTGACAGTAAAGCCGCGAACAGGCTCGCTGCGCGAGTCGTTAGATTTATATATTCTGTTACGGATAGGTCTGATCGGATACTTACATTTATTATACTATCGCATTTTATATTTTATTACATGCAATATCTATTCATACAACGTTGACTTGTATTCCAACGTCAAGTACAATACAACCATATTTTTGTTAAGTCTACGTGAAGCCTTGTTTTTTTGTTGCTTGCGACCTTATCACTATTTAGGTTCGAAGATCAACCCATCGGTTCAGCCAATTCGGCATCAATCATCTGGCGCCCACTTATACTATTTTTTTGCGCATTCACCCCGTCTGCACTGTAGGTCGCCGCGGTTCACCTTGAGCCAGGGAAACAACAACCCCAAGATTGTATCAATGATTACCAATTTTATATTCACATGCACTTACATGACTATTATTATTTGAAATCACTATTATGTTTGAATTTAGCGTCAAATTTTGTAACTAGATTGAATGTTCTTCATAGTAAGGTATAAATCAGTCTTTTAGTTCCAGTGTTCTTTAAAAAAAATGTGGCCAGCACATGTCCTCTCGCCTAATTCTGCTTATTCTACTAATAGCCTAGTGGTTGGGGAGTAAAAAAATCCCAAATTAGGGAAAAGCTGGAAATTGTTTTGTTTCCTTCAGTTTAGGTCTGGAATGAACATACGTTTTCCTCCTCTTGTTGGAGAGCTTTAGCCGCTGCGTACAGATTTGTAGTAAGAAAGCACATTTTTTAATTAACATAATATCTCAAAAACAATGAATACAATCAAACTCTGCCTTAAAAATGTTGTAGACCTTGAAAATCTGAGTAAAATGAGTACCCACATCTTACATATTTATTGAACATTAGGCTAAGGTACAACTCTATTTCAAAGTTTTGCCTTAATCGTTATTCAAGCGCTTTGAAACCAGAACGGACCAAGTTATCAATATAACTACTGTAGTCAGGTCCCTAAGGCATTTCACCTTGCATTTTTGATTAAAGGATACCATTTGACATAAGTATTTTTAGACTCTTCTTTACCGATCCGAAATTGTAGTCACCCCCGGGGGCCGTGAAGGGGCTGCGTATTGCGAGAGAAAAACGTAAAAACATAATTTTATATTTTGTTTACTGTATTTAATTAACTCTAATTTCTGACTGGTTTAAGATGTCGACTTTCCGGAAATAGATTCTCCAGACATTTTTCTATAAGATACTGTTGTGACTGATAGCTAGTTAGCTTAAAATTTAAATGAAATAAAGTGGACTGTATTTGCGAAGCGGTAGAGGATGTCTCCGGCAAACTTATATGATTATAGGAAGTGACATAAAGGAACATATCTTGTTGCTGATGTACTTTGGAGAAGACGTAGGTGAATCTTGTACTCCTTCGACTAACCTTGGCTTAATGCACTTGTCCGATTTGGCAACCACAAAAAGCATGCGAAATAAGCGAAAAAATAATTTACACGTGCACGTCTGAACATTTATACGAAGACTGAAAAATTGCCGCGCTACTACAAATATTGCTGAATCTATCAGCACGCCGGGGTAGCAGTGTCCTCTAGCGAGACAGTAGCTCACTAATGGTATGTTTTTGTTTTGGAAAATAGGAGTGAAAGGATATACATACAAATCTGGCGTGAACATCCTCCCCGGCTTGGAAATCTGAAGGATTTTAAAGAAAAGCAAAAAATAACTAACTAATTACCCGCTAACAAAAAACTAATATTAATTGAAATTGCGAATTATGCTGTTGGAATCAGGCATAATTTCACAACCGGGCGTTTCAACGTCCCCTTTTGAGTGCGTACCAACGCCACGCGTATAACTCCATCTTTACCGGGTAAACGCATTCAATAATACCCGTCGGCCAGTGATGCGGCGGCGTGTTATCTTGGTGAATTAGAACAACCGTACCGATCTGTATAGGACTCTCGGGTGTGTTCCATTTTTGTTTCATTTGTAACGTGTGCAAATATTTTAGATGCCACTTCTTCCAGTAAGATTGTACCAATTGATCTAAAAGTTTCTTGCGGTTTAGTAAACTAGTACTTGAATTTTCAAGTTCATAAGTCGGCAATTGTTGCAGCTGGGTAGACATTAAAAAATGCGCTGGCGTTAAAATCTCTGGATGCGGTTCATCACTCAATAGGCACAATGAACGAGAATTTAACAGGCATCCCATTTGCGTTAAAACAGTCAATAGTTGAGAAGTTACTTACCTATGACTCTATACAAATGCATTTTGAAACTTTTAATATTAGCTTTCTATATACGTCCAAAGTGGGGAGCGCGCGGTGGAATAATTGTTTTTCACATGATTCTGCGATTATTGAGTTCATTTTAGAAGCATTCTTGAGTTCGTTTAGAGCAATGACCTAATATAATTTAGACACCGCATAGTCGCATTTGTTGTGAAGCCGACACTTCCTGAAACGGAGTAGACTGATGGAGACCTAGCTTGCAGTGCGGGTTGCGTGTACTACAATAATTCTAAAGTATCTGTCAGATGAAATCATTCTAACCTACAACAAAATTCACTTTGAGATGCAATTTAAAAATATGTACGCATTTTTTGTTAATTATTGTGCATATTGTTGTATTATTTAATATTTCATAAATTATTTTACATTTAAATGACAGTTATAAGGAGACATCTAAAGATGACGTTTTTTATCTTTTGTAGGTACTATAATATTTTAGCAAGAGCACTGTTTATTTCAAATGTTAATCTTAAATTATATTTGATTAAAATAATAAAGATGTTTGGTAGAATTATTTTTGTATAGATTGCACGGCTTTCAGCCATTGATCTCGTCTAGCTTGGTTCATTGGATATCTGAAATCACTTTTAGTTGCATTTTCTGATCTATTATTATTATTTCTACAGAAAAACTTACACACTAAATGACACATTTTCTTTTTTTGAAGCCGAAAACTCTTGGCACGTTGGCATAGCACAATGATTAACCATAATAATGTTTTAAATTCAACTAAATACAGAATTTGTAACTATCATTTATAAACTACTGAAAAATATTACGAGTATTTGACACAAAACAGAATTTAAGAAGTGTTTCACAAAACATAAAACAATACTAAAACCTAACCTTCGCAAAGCTTGTCACATAATGACATAATGTAAACAGAAACAAGACAACATTGCAGTAAACTAGGCATCACGCATTACCAACGCGGTCTACCTCCCGTTCCCCCACCCAAGTAAGTGTCGGCTTCAAAACAAGCTCTACATCAACAATGCCATGCGGCGTCTAAATTATAACAGGTCATTGGTTTAGAGTCTAAAAATTTATATAACTCATCGAGTTGCCCTTTTGCTCCGGTAAAATTAGTTCCGTTATCGGAGTAGATAGAAGCTACAGGACCGCGCCTGGATAAAAATCTTTTGAGTGCGTCCAGAAAGCCGTCTGGACTTAGGTCGGATGTTAGTTCAATATGAACTGCTTTAGTAGTAAGACAAACGAACAGATAAATGTATGCCTTTTAACACCACGGCGACGAGCTAATGTAATGAATATAGGGCCTGCGTAATCGACACCTGTATGCGTAAAAGCTTTGGCTTCTTGGACACGAGGCGGAGGAAGATCTGCCATTATGGGTGTAACATTTTTAGGGGCGGTTTTAAAGCAAACATTGCAAAGGCGTATGCGATGGCGAATAATATTCCGAGCAGATAATATCCAATACCGCTGGCGGATTAATGATATAAGAAGATGCGAACATGTATGACAATTAATTCGGTGATAGTGATCCAAAATAAGATTAACAATGTGATCTCGATGCGGTAACAAAACTGGATGTCGATTATCATTATGGTATATTGGCATTATCCAATCGACCACCGACACGGATCAATCTGTATTCGTCGAGAAATGGACTTAGTTACGGAGCTGTGCGGATGGTAATCTTTATTTAGCAATCATTTTAATTTCATTTCTAAAATAAACATTTTGTAGCGTGCGTAGGACAATAGTTTCAGCTATTAACAAGTCCGAAGAATTAATAGTTGTGGAGCGTGGTAGTTTTCTAATGAATCTCAAAACATAGACTACTATACGCAGAAGTTTATTCCACGAAGAAACTTTAAGGCGAGAGTATAAATTAACGGCTGCTCATCAATAGTGATGTTAGTGTGATGATGTTTTTCACTTCTGGAATATCTTTCTCTTGTTTTACAGATACAAAAGGTTCAATTGGCCATTCAGACACAGGAGATTGTATCCATGGTGTACCGTGCCACCAAAGCGGATGGTCTTTCATCTGCGAGGGTAGAAGACCGCGAGATAGGCAATCACTAGGGTTTTCCTTGCCATTTATATGGAAAAAATGTTGAGCGTGTAAATTTTCTTGAATTTTAGTGACGCGATTTGCCACAAATACCTGACAACGGTGAGGCGAAGAGTGAATCCATGATAACGCAATCGTGGAGTCCGAGAATGCGCATATATTATTTATTTTGTAGCGTGTATTGAATGAATTATACACTATACGTATACTAACTGGAAAGAAGCAAGGCTGCGCAGAGTTCTAAGCGCGCAAGAGAGATTGTTTTTACTGGAGCCACTTTGGACTTAGAGCATACTAGATTCGAGTAAATATTTCCTGCGACGTTGGTTAGGTATATGCAAATATATCGCGCAACCATAAGCCTTTAAACTGGCGTCGCCGTATGCCACTATGTTTACTGTGCAGCCTTCCTCAACACCGAGGTGTCTTGGAATTTTTAAATTGGATAATTGCGTAAGTTCTGTTTTAAATAGCGCGAAACGATCAAGTATGTGTTGAGGCGGAACCTCATCCCAACCTACATTGGCGAGCCATAACTCCTGCATTAGAAGTCTTGAGTATAAAATAACGGGGGTAACTAAACCTAAAACATCAAATAATCGTGCTATCGTTGCTAGAATTATTCGCTAAGTACACCCTTCATTGGCTTGAGATGTAGTAAAACTGAAGTAGTCTGAGACAGGTAGCCATTTCATGCGAAGAATTTTTAAATTGTCTTCATCGGAGAATTCCACAGCGGCGTGATGCGATTCGGGTAACGTAGAAAGCAAATTAGAAGAATTACTTGACCATTTTAATAAGTCATATCCACCAGATTTAAATAAATGTAGAAGTTGTTCAGACAGAATTATCTATTCTATTAAATGAGCAAGGAATTGTATGTTTTTACGGTCATGCTATCTCGAAAACGGCTCTAACGATTTTCTCGAAAGTTGGTATATAAGAGGTTTTCAATCTCAGGAATCTAACGGAGTAACTCAAATTTTCCAGAAAACTCGTTTTCAGCGAGTTTTTCACTGTTCAAAAATACACTAGGTTACGCCTATACCACGTCTTCTCGAATATTTTACTGTATACACTTCTGAGCGTATCTAATTTCCGCGCTGTGACTCTACCTATGGCCATACCTATTAAATAAATTTTTTGATTCCAACATAAATTCTTACCTGATGTGAGGTGGTCAAAAACTCTACCTATGGCCATACCTATTAAATAAAATTTTTGATTCCCATATAAATTCTTACCTGATGTGAGGTGGTCAAGAACGGTACCTGTGGCCACACCTATTAAATAAAATTTTAGATTTCCACAAATTCTCACCTGATGTGAGGTGGTCTAGAATGGTACCTATGGCCATACCTATTAAATACAATTTTTGATTCCCACATAAATTTTTACCTGATGTGAGGTGGTCAAGAATGGTACCTATGGCCATACCTGTTAAATAAAATTTTTTATTCCCACATAAATTCTTATGTCAGGTGGTCAAGAATGGTTTCTATGGCTATACCAAATGCAGAATAATACCGTACTAGATGTTTACCAAGATGAAGATTTTTTCCTTGAAAATTTGGAAGCCTTTACATTAAAAAATCTTCAAATTAGCTTTTAATACTTAAAATCATTTACTTCTGTATGTTATGTTCTACTGCTGGTTTTTCAAAATTTTTATTACCTAATCATTTGTTATTTTAAAATTTATTATTTTGTATAATTTATTAAATAATATTTATTGTGTTAAAATTGTTTTAATTTTATCAACTAAGTAACTATTCCATTATCCTTTTAAACAGGTAGTCAATTGATCAAAAAATAAATTCACAAAAAGAATGAGACCAGATCGTAGATCGGCATCCCGATATTACCTTCTTAAACGGACATGACCGAAGATGTAAGATCATCCATATATAATTCCTGAGAAGCTATGTTAGATGCTAGTGGATAGCGATCACGTTCGTCATATGCTAACTGTTTAATAGTTCTCATTGCCAAAAATGGACTTGAACGCAACCCAAATGCAACCGAATTAAATTCAAAAATGCGAATTGGTTCCGTTTCATTTAATCTAAATAATATGTTCTGATATTTTCTATGTTCTTCCGTAAACGATATTCGTAAGTACATTTGCTGTATATCTGCGGAGATAGCGACAGGGAATAACCGAAAATTTAAAAGCATCATAAACAAATCGGCTTGCAAATCTGGACCGATGTGTAATAAATCATTTAGAGAGTAACCGGTATCAGTTTTGGCACTTGCATCCAAAACAATACGGCATTTAGTCATGGACTTATCAGAACGGACGACTGCGTGATGTGGTATGAAATAACCATCATTAATAACCTCTTCACTAATTTGTATTTCCGATAAGTAACCTTTTTCTAAGTAGTCGTTGATTATAATGTTATATGCATGACGTAATTCAGGGCTAACTTTGAATTTACGCTCCAACGTATAAAGCCGACGTCTAGCTATAACGTGAGAATTACCTAACATGCTTGGATTATGCTTAAATGGTAAAGCTACCGAATATCTACCACTGTCATCACGCTTTATACTTGAAGTGTACAACTTCTCACTTTCATTGTCGTCCGCACTAGCTATACTATTACTATGCGATGGAAGTTCTTCTAACTCCCAAAATTTCTTTAATCGCTCATTAAGGGTGTCATTCGAAATCAAAGGGCCGAACGACCACACTCCACACTGTTTCATTTTGTTGAGAAGTAGGCATTTCGCCCATAATAATATATCCCTTTGTGGTTTCAAGAGCGGGCGGGGAGGAAACAGAAGAAGACGGCGCAGTAACGCGGCCCCCAAAGTAAGTACGGGAACAGCTGAGCACCTAATAACGCGTCAATTTCACCAGGAATATTCCATGTATCATCCGCCATAGGTAGATCTACTAAATGCTCGAGGACCGATCCGTCAATGTATTCCGTAGGTAATTGCTCTGTGAGACGTTCTACTACGATTAAGTTTATGTTATATTTATGTTCAGAAATGCGCGATTTAATTGTGATGGAAACATAGTCGATAGTCGGCATAGAAACCGAGCCTACAGTCTTAATAACTGAATTATAAAGTGGTAAACTTTGTAAATTAAGTTTTTTACAACAATCTAAACTAATTAAATTATTTTGAGAGGCACTGTCTACTAAACATCTTATTATAGTAGATTGTTCGTTACATTTGGCGTATACGTAAACTTGAGCAGTCGATAAAAGAATTGTAGTATTTATTTTCTCTGTTTCGGAACTAGAATGAGTTCATACCAGTTCTAATTTTGATGCTGGTATGAGCTTCATTACCTACGATTTTTGGTGAAATTTTGTTATCAGCGACTGGTAGCACTGCATAAAATAAACAAAATATCTAGGCAACGGACAAAGAACAATTTTGACAAAACGGGATTCACTTTTGACGTTAATTTTATTAATTTGAATCAAATGAAACATACAAACTGAATTAATATTTATATTTCATACAAAGATAAACTAAATAATATAAATATAATATTAATCTTGTTTTGTACTACAGCCGGTCTTAAAATTAATATAATTTTTGATCAAATTAATCCATACTTCATTCGTTTGCAAATCATCTTGGACCATTTGTTTGAGTTTTTGATATTGTTACAAAAATTGAATTAATTTTGTACTCAATTTCATCTATTAATATTATATTAGTGAATTCATCCCTTCTGCACACGCCGGAATAACCCATTATTGGCAGAACCTAAAAATATTGTTCTAAAATTATAATTTAAATATAATTACTAATATAGTTAGCTTACTTTTATTGAAAAATAGTCTTTGTCGGGTACTTCATTCATAAATTTTTCTATCTGACATTTTAATTTATTTGATTAATAGAAAACAAATTTAAATAATATACAAAGCACCTAGGCAACAAACAAAACTCATCAATTGTCGAGCACAAATTACTGTCACCAACATAATTATTGGTATCCGGAAGATTCTTCGAAAGCAAATTCTTCAAAGGAAAATTCTTCGAAGGAAAGTTCTTCGAAAAGCAATTCTTCGAAAGGAAAATTCTTCGAAAGGAAAATTCTTCGAATAGCAATTCTTCGAAAGGAAAATTCTTCGAAAATAAAAGATATTATATTTTCTGTTAATTACGAAACAACGCGTAAGGATCAATTTGGCTAACGTTAATTAAAGGACTCAAGAAGGGTAAGAGGATTTTTATTTAGTTCAGTTTAATCTGAGTTTTACCAAAACCGAATATGTGGGACTCAAGAAGGGTAAGCGGGTCTTTATTTAGTTCAGTTCAATCAGAGTTTGTACCAAATCCAAGTATGTGGGACTCAAGAAGGGTAAGAGGTTTCTTTATTTAGTTCAGTTCAATCAGAGTTTGTACCAAAACAGAGTACGTGGGACTCAAGAAGGGTAAGAGGTTCTTTATTTAGTTCAGTTCAATCAGAGTTTGTACCAAATCCGAGTATGTGGGACTCAAGAAGGGTAAGAGGTTTCTTTATTTAGTTCAGTTTAGTTTAGTTCAGAGTTTGTACCAAAACTGAGTATGTGGGACTCAAGAAGGGTAAGAGGTTCATTATTTAGTTCAGTTCAATCAGAGTTTTACCAAAACCGAGTATGTGGGACTCAAGAAGGATAAGAGGTTCTTTATTTTGTTCAGTTCAATCAGAGTTTGTAACAGAACCCAGTATGTGGGACTCAAGAAGGGTAAGAGGTTCTTTATTTATTTCAGTTTAATCAGACTTTCTACCAAAACCGAGTATGTGGGATTCTAGAAGGGTATTAGGTTCTTTATTTAGTACAATTTAGTACAATTAGAGTGAATCTTGTGAAATTCTGATTTACTTGTCTGCAACGAAGAATTTAAAGGTAATGAATTAAGGTGGGTATGACTGAAATTAATTTTTTGGCGTTTAAGTATCCTCGCGATGAAATATACTTAGTGTTGTTTCGTATATCTTTTATTTTCGAAGAATTTTCCTTTCGAAGAATTGCTATTCGAAGAATTTTCTTTTCGAAGAATTTTCCTTTCGAAGAACTTTCCTTCGAAGAATTTGCTTTCGAAGAATCTTCCTAGACCCATAATTATTCTACCAAAAAATTTCCATAATGCAAACTGTCAAATAAATAAATAATTTAAATTGAATCAAAAACTGCCTCAACAGAGAAAATAGTATAAAACATTCGTTACGGAAGGCTTCTCTAGCACTCGTTCGTTCGGTCACTCGCGCCTACGCGCTCGTATCCGAATTTCGAACTCTTGCTAGAAAAAGTCGCCTTCTCTAACTTATGTTTTAATATACTATTATGAAGCGGTTTAGCAAAACGTGCGTGAGTGGCGACAGCCGTTAGTGAGCCTACCGACTGTTGATTAGCTGAAGCTGAAGCAGACTGAGACTGCGCATGTGCTGTCTCAGAGTTAGAGCGAAGCGTATTGGACGGAGCAGCGGGTGAAAGCGGAGTAGAGACAGCTCGCTGTACGTCAAAATGTATGAGTGTATGATGCTTTTGATTGCAAGATCTACAAAGTGATCTTGAGTTGCACTGGAAGTGCGTATGTTTTGGACTTAGGCAATTAGTACAATATTTGTTAGTTTTAATGTAGTCAAAACGCGATTTGACAGATAAATTTTTAAAACTGGGACATTCATATATGTGAGTGTGTTCATATTTGTGGCACATAGAACATGATTTTTTTGTTTTCATTACTGGAAGTAATAGCATAAGAGTGGGAGGTTGGTACCGTCGTGCTACGTGGACGCGTTTCGGAATTGAATCCTTGCGATGATCTGTTAGTAACTGGTGCAACACTACGCGTATTACTCGATCCGGTATTAGTTCTTTCTATTATTTTGACTTGCTAACGCAAATATTCGATCAACTCCGAACACTGGGGTATCTCTTTATCCCGGACTGACATTTCAAAAGATAAACCTTTTTTGACAAATCATAGAGAGCAGTGATATGAAAAAATATTGTTTCCCTTTTCGATTCAATAATTTAAATTTTTTGAGTTGCCATTCTAATTTAAATAGCTTTGTGACAATAAATTTAGCGATTAAACTTAACAACAACTTAGAAAGTTTAAATTTAGTGGTACTATATGTCTGGCGATTGTCGCGAATAGCGTAAAAAAACAAGCGTTTGAGTAGCAACAACTTAGCAAATTAGTAACGCGAGCTATGAAAAAATATGAAATAACGGTCAAATCCGTGATCGTAGGACCATCAAATGTTGGGCGGATAGCTAGTAAGCTTAAAATTTAAATGTAATAAAGTGGACTGTATTTGCGAAGCGGTAGAGGATGTCTCCGGTAAACTTATATGTTTATAGGAAGTGACATAAAGGAACATATCTTGTTGCTGATGCACTTTGGAGAAGACGTAGGTGAATCCTGTACTCCTTCGGCTAGTCTGGTAACCTTGGCTTAATGCACTTGCGAAACAAGCGAAAAAATAATTTACACGTGCACGTTTGAACATTTATACGAAGACTGAAAAATTGCCGCGCTACGACAAATATTGCGGAATCTATCAGCACGCCGAGATATTTTGCTATAGAATGCATAATTTTTTTAAATGTAAGGGCCTTAGTGAATCTGAAAGTTAATGTTTTGTTTCGGAGAGGAAATAGTTAAATAAAAACAAAATACTTTTTCTACAAGCTAAACATTGAATTTTGGCTTTAACTAAGGCTCTAAAAAAATTAAAAATAGTGCATCATATGTTTGGGAATCTATTGCCGGAAACCAGAAGTGGACATCTTTGTCCAGTCAGAAATTAGATTAACAGTAAACAAAAACTTGGTCCGTCCTGGCTTCAAGCGCTTGATTAATGATTAAGGTAGCATTAGCGGGAGCTAATTCACTGAAGTTAGGTGCATACATAGACATTGCCCTCTGCAAACTTCACTGCTCTACATGAATTTTGTCTTGGCAATGCCTTGCGCGTTCATCTCTTTCTATCTCTATATCCGTCACACTCGCACATTCGCTGTTGCATGTAAATAAAAACCCTTGGCCAGCGAAATGTCACATTAGGGCCGGAATGTAGCTGTCTATGAATTCGCGGAGAGTTCGCACTAGCGAACGCGCTCTAAAAGTGGCATCGTATTTGTAAAATATTGTATTTATAAGGCAAAAGAAATAATCAAACCCATTATTTATATATGTATTGTATAACATTTTACCTGCAGTGCGACTCATGACTTTTAATACATTTTGTATTTAAAATACCCTAAATTAAACGGTATCAGGACAATATCCCCTTGGACAATTTCCCCCTCGGACAACAGCCCCCTGCCAACATTTCCCTACGCAAAATGTGTTTGTATTGTTTATGCCGTCTTTACTATCCCAGTTTGACCTTGCCCCCGAGCAATGGCTCGTGGCAGTCCCACAATTATTTATAATTTATGAGAAATGCAATCTTTGAATAACAAATTTAAGCTTATTTGATGCAGTTTTCTACTCTGAACATCTTTTATATTTACACGTCAAGTGATCTAAAATTAATATGTAAAAATTTAGAGCGAATTAAAAATTGTAACATTGTATTATATATTTAGGTAAAAAAAAAGTCCGCAGCCAGTATAAAAGTATATGATAGTAAATATCAAAATAAAGTCAAAGTGTTCTAAAAATGACCTTCCAAACATATGACATCACATTCTACTTTTACATTGTATTTTAAAAATATTATCAAATCCGTTAATTTAAACGTCAAAATTGTAATTGGATTTACTTTATTACTTATTAAATAAAGCAGAACATTATCATTTGATTTATTATTTATTAAAAATTGTACGTAAATTTATTACATCACATGCCATGAAAGCGCCCAATTGAAAATCGTACGAATGTAAACTAGTTGGCAAAATAATTGTCTAAATAAAGATGTTTGAACTTAATTCATATATTGGTATGATTGGAATGCCATATTCTTAAAGCACTTTGACTGTACATGTTTGTATTAGTATTTTAAAATAGATTTGTTACACTTTACATCTTTTTATACAATTTTATAATAACCACATGATGTATCAATAAAGTCACGGAATTAATTTGTATTTACAATTTCCAAATCAAGCTCAAACCATTTAAGGTGGCGTTCGAATATGGCTTGGAAATTGATCCAATAATAGAACAAATTTAGTAGCAGTTTTCTGAAAAATGGTTTACCAATTAATATTATATTTGACAAAAACTATTAAAAATTATTTCTTTTTAGGGCATGAGCATAATATCAAGCTTTTTTTCTGAAAACTGTCTAAATATTAATATCACTTTCTGATGAAAAATGTTTTAAGCAGAAATGTCTGTGTAAGAATTTCATCATATTTAAAGCCATTCGCACGCCAAGAAAATTATAGTATGTAGTTATAACACCATTTTTCGACTTTGCTACTAGTTTATTTAAATCGAAATCGAATTAATTTTGATACTTACCTACATTTTCTAAATGTCTTTGACATCTTTTAATCTCTGTTTTGATTATAGATCTGCTGTTCCATCAGTTTCTAAAACAGTTATGATTGTAACAACTCCATTTTGGATTTCCAATATGAATACTATGATTCTCGCTATTGATAATGGAGATACTCGTGTTATGCCCAAAAGATTTGATGAGACCACTTGTATGAAATACGTTCAAGATCATCAGGTATATTATTGTTTCATCAATAGTAATTTGAATTTTAAATTGCCATTTACTACTTAGTAGAAGCAAGTCAATCAAAAATCGGAATGTTGAAATTTTGCTTCAACGGAGCTGGCAAGGTATTGCAAAGTAGCGTTGTAAGAAGTAATTAAAAGCAGTGGCGGCAAAGAGGGTAATTACCCCTAAGATCATTATTTTTTTCCAAAAATAGACAAATATTTAATATTTTTTACTAACGCAGAGGTACTACTTATATTTTTATTCATTTTTGCGCATATAAAGTAAAAAAATATTTCACCTTATAAAAAATATTTCGCCTGCGGCCTTTTTTTCATTGCTCTTCATATAATTATCCCCCCTAAGGACATCACCCAGATCCGTCCTTGATTAAAAGCAAAAGAAATTTTTTAATTGCTTGCTGTGTAGGTATTTTTGAAGATAAAAGAAACTAACAAAAATAAAATTACATTTATGCAGAAGCGATTTAAGTGTTAAAAACCTAACATTTTCTTATAAGATCAGTATTGTTAGATTAGAAAATATTTTCAAAGATTTTAAGATTAGTCCGATTTTATAAAATATTACACAGATATAATTGAGATTCTTGTGATTTTACAAGAATTTGAATCAAAGTCACTGAATACATAATAAGGTACCAAGAAGAGACACCGTATGCTTTTATTTCAATCGCCTCAAAATTCGTTGCGAGGCCAAAGTATGTGCTGCCCTAGCGCAACATGTCAACATGTCGCTGTGAATGTTTGTGCTATGCGATATTACACGTATGCCCATGTCACACCTATCATACACGCCATACATCACACAAAGTATTACGAAAATGACGAAAATCTCACGAAACGGTGTCACACCTGTACGACAAAATCATATGAAAAATTATGTAAATTATTTACAAATAAATCCAAAAATATTATTAATATATAGTTATGCCATCTGTGATGGTTTAACAAATTTTATTTAAATTAAATATATTTACCAACAACAAAATTATGATTTAAAATCAGTGGTACAATTGAAAAATAATGACCAACAAGAATATAATAACCCTCCTTGATAATAACTAATATAAAATTATCAAATAATAATACATAGTGAATAAATAAAATTGATATAAAACTTCTGTCAAACATTCAAAACGTCAAACTCAAGAGTGAAGCAGCAAATAGTTTCATGAGATTCTGTATCATGGAAATAGCGGCGTTTCTATTTTTCATCGCACACGTCCGGCGTAATACAGAGTTCGATAGGTGTGACATGGGCATTTGGACGCGGATATCGATCTCTGTCAGTAAAGAATTCGAGTTATCGAAGCAGCGAGCGCTTTGAACGTTTAAACCCGGCGATTTGAGTAATTTAAATGTAAACTAGTGAATATCTTACAGGACATTGTTGCATAGTTAAACTGATTTACTATTTATAACAAAAGAGTAAACAAAATATAATATAATTTTAACATTTGAAGGATTATTATAAATGTCGTGTTTTAAAAAGCTATAAAATAGTAAACAAATCTAAAACGTAAGATATTTTTTCGACGATTGACATTAAAAGTGCTGTTTTTTGACAGCTGACAGTCAGCAAAGTGTCACTTTTGCTGCCTAGGCAGCAAAAATAGTAAAATAAGCCTAGGCAGCAATAGTTATTTGTTTAACTAGGCAAAAAATATTAGATTTGCTGCCGCGGCTTAGGCAGCAAATCTGTATTTTTGCCATGTTAAACACATTATTTTTTCGGCGATAGTTATTAATTAATATTAATAATATAGTGATTATTTTAATATTTTAAATATATTGATATGTATCGCAATCAAATTATGTTGCTATGTTGTGTATATGTTGATAGTTGCTATGAAAAAACAAAATAGGTTAGGTACTATGTTGATGAATTTTATAAATGTTAAATTTGTTGATTCACCATATTAACAATTACTTTTGCTGCCTAGGCTTTTTTTACTATTTTTGCTGCCTGGGCAGCAAACGTGACACTTTGCTGACTGCCAACTGTCAAAAAACTGCATGTTTTAGGTCAATCGCTGAAAAAAGTAATTGTTACTATGGTGTATCAACAAATTTGACATTTATAAAATTCATCAACATACCTAACCTATTTTGTTTTTTCATAGCAACTTGCAACTGTCAACATACGCATAGCAACATAATTTGATTGCGATCAGCGATACCTATCAATATATTATTTAAAATAATCACTAAATTAATATTAATTAATAACAATCGCCGAAAATATATTGTGTTTAACATGGCAGAAAATACAGATTTGCTGCCTAAGCTAGATTCATAGCCTCGGCTGCTCCTCGTCTATGAAACTCTAACCGCGGCAGCAAATCTAATATTTTTTTGCCTAGTTAAACAAATAACTATTCTTTGTGAACATTTATTGTTTTTTACTAAAAACCTGTTTTATTTAATAATATATAAAGCAAGAAACATAATTTTATTCATTAAAATACAAACACTCGTTACAAATAATTTTTAAATTGCAAGAAACTGCTGACCCCACCTGACCGAATATGTTACAAAAATCCACCTGACCGACGCCAGGTTAAAATTCTATTCTCTCTTGTGCATTGTCATCGATCCTTCGCATATTGTTAAAACTAAACAAAAATGATAAGGCCAAGGCCGCGCCGCTAGACGCTACGCTGGCCCCAGTCCCCGCTGTATCAACGATCTCAGGGAGTAATCTACGATTGTAATACTGCACAGGCCAAACAGCCATCGTAGTTAGTACTTTTGAATCTAGATGTCATCATGGTCTAATTTAAAGCGACGCGTAGCGAGAAAAATCGTCAAGTTACTGATTTAGTCCCGTATAGTGTCTCTTCTTGGTACCTTATTATGTATTCAGTGTCAAAGTGTATAAAAATTTTATAAACAGTTTCCCTCTAGTTGATCTTTAATATTATTTTCAGGTCCATGTGCTTTTCATTACCCCAGCAAATGGCAGCAAACTTCTCCAAAATCCCGCAAACTACGACTACGACATTTCCTCTCTGCAAGTGATCGCCAGTGCAGGAAGTCCAACATCTGTGAAACAGTTTTTGGATTACATGAAAGTATTTCCAAATGTGATGATTATTGATGGATATGGCATGACAGAAACGGGAGGATTAATATTGAAACTTTACGTCAAAACTGAAGAAGAATTGAAGAGAACAAACAGAGCTCCTGTAGGTACTCCCGTACCTGGATTCAGATACAAAGTAAGTGAAAATGTATTAATTTTTTAATTTGCTTCATTTAAGTCTATATGGGCCACAATTTTACCTATTCTAACTACTTACCAAATTAAAAACCTGAAAAATGATGGGTAAATGCAAATTAAGTAATTCATATTACTATATTATTCAGCTGGAGATAAACAAAACATCTAAATGAGTATTATTAAACTGTTGAAGAATTATAGAGACTAATGTAATAGTAAATGAAGTTCTATTGGCCAAAAAGCACAAAATCATGATTATATCAAAACGGCTTAGAATTGTAAAAATATTTTTTAGGATTTTTTCAAAAATTACGAATAACATAAAAACCAAAGTGACTATATTGTAGGAAATTTTATGCTCTTTCTGGAGAAAGGTCGTCTTGTTCCACCATATTTCCAAGATGACGGACTTAGCACAAGGCGGATCGATGGGGACTTTTATTGTTTTCGTATGTTAGTTAGGAAGTCAGTTACAACATTCCTATGAAAAAAATCCCTTTGAATTGCCGAGCCTATATAAAAAATTATAGTTCGCCTTGAGTATAATAATATACATATAGATATAACGTGTGATCCAATTTGAGGTTCCTATGTTTGCAGCACTGTAAATCAAACAGCTGTCAATACACACGCGTTTTCAAAATTGCATATGTCAGTTTATAAACACACCGCTCAACAAGTTAAAAATTTTCAGTTAATCAAATAAAAATTCTGTACGAAGTGTGTATCGATATTGTGAAAATTATCGTCAATGTAAAATGTAATCATCCTACTGAGCCAATATCATGCGATTTAACGCCGTATGATTTATTTGTGGAGAGCACCTACAAAACAACATCATCTGTCAAGTTACAATAGAGTAACCACCCGAAAGTTACGAAATAGTCATCGAAAATTGCCTTGAAAGGATCGGCTGCTATAGATGTCTGGAGCGGCCAGTTAATTGATTTTATTTTTCTTAATTAATAAAATACATAATATTTTCGTTTTGTAAAAAAATCCAGGGATTTTTTCTGCAAAAAAAAGAAATAATAAAATGTATACCTATGCGACTCATTTACCGTTACCCAGTAATTCACAATTTCGTGCATATATTTTAATGGCATATCTGCTCAACTCACTTATCACGGTACTGAAAGAATTTTTTCAAAATTCGCAATTATAGTTTCCAGGTTTTTTAATCATACAGATTTGGTCACTGTTTTCAAATGGCATATCATTAATTTACTCTTCTTGCCAGTGCACAATTAATTAAAATTTTATTGTATTCTATTTATAGCTAATCATATATAGTCCAGTCAGTGGAGATTAAAAAAGGTCGTTGTCTTACAAAAAGTGGGGTAGTAATGATTTTTTAATATGTTGTTTGAGTAGTGACTGTTGAAAAATACAAGTTTTCGACCTTGGGGAGGGTAAACTCGAGCCGTCATCTTGAATGGAAGGTGCAAAAAACTTATTTTGACAGAATAATTCGGTAACGGTTCGTTATATGAGAATAATGTTCAAATAAAGTGGTAAAGGATAAAATTTCGAAACTTTTTGTATTTATACTTTTTTTTGTAAGTTTAACAGGGACAAAGATACAGTTGAGGAAAGATGAAAAGCGAAATTTTTACTCCAAAAAACGTCAAACTTTATTTTGTGATAGAAGCATAAAGATAGTACTTATATTATAGGTATATGGGCACTCACCTCTCAAAAAAGTGACGCCACCCTCGGAAGCCGCACAGGGGCTGTGTAGTGCGAGTTGCATAACCAAATTTTTTTACTTTATCTTGAAAATAGTTAATAATACTGGTAAAACTAAAGTCCTCGTTAGTTATCAAAATATTGTACCTAATAGAAAAATATTCGTAGAATTTAATGCAGAAAACCGGAAGTCGATATATTAATCCGTTCAGAAGTTACAGTTCATCAAACACAATAAGTATGAAAAATTAGAAATTTTCTCTTGAAGAATATATTAAAATTTTGGCTTAACTAAGGCATTCAAAAAAATTTTTAACATCTATCTTATAGAAAATTGTTTGTAGAATTTAATAAAACAAACCGGAAGTAATTATTTTTATTCTTTCAGAAATTACAAGTCATTAAACACAAAAAATATTTAAAAAGCTAAAATTTCTATATTTTCTCTTGAAGAAAATCTTAAAATTCTGGTTTAACCAAGGTCCTCAAAAAAAAATTAAATTAATTTATCTTATAGAGAATAGTTTGCGAAATTCAATAAAAAAACCGGAAGTCTTAATTTTCATTTGTTCAGAAGTTACATGTCATTTAAACACAAAAATATGAAAAAACTTAAAATTTCCCAATTTTGTCTCGAAAAAACTCTTAAAATTTTACGTTAACTAAGGCCTTCCAAAAAAATTAAAGTAATACGTCTTATAGAGAATTGTTCGTAGAATTTTATAAAAGGAATTAGAGGTCAATATTTTTATTCGTTCAGCAGTTATAAGTCGTTAAACACAAAAAATACAAAATAAGCTAAAATTACTTAATTTTCTCTCTCTCTACATCTTTCCTCGACTGTATCTCAGTCCCTGTTAAACTTAGAAGAAAAGTTTAAATACAAAAAAATTTCGAAATTTTACCCTTTACCACTATATGTATATTTGGACAGTTTTTTCATATAACGAACCGTTACCGAGTTATTCTGTGAAAACGTGTTTTTTGCACCTTTCATTCAAGATGGCGGCTCGCGCTTATCCTCCTCAAGGTCGAAAACTTGCATTTTTCATCAGAGTCACTACTCAAACAACATATTAAAAAATTATTACTAGCCCACCTTTTGTAAGGCAAAATTCTCCACTGACTGGACTAATACCCATTATACAATCAACAATCTAGTGCTGTCAAAAATATGCTTCTGACAAAAACTGCCCTTAAAACGAAATTTAAAAAAATTATTTTGTGTATGACAAGTACGTTGATTAATATGCCATTAAAATATATGCACGAAGTTGTGAATCACCCTGTAATTAAATTAAAAATTGACGGGAAATCCTTAATTATGAACAACGCACACACTACATTTAAATTTGCTTAATTTGTAATCGCTCTTATAAATTTCTAAAAAAAAGCTTTATAAGTTATTATCTTACACACGTGTGTTTTCCAGTTAGTTGACCCCGAAACAGAGGAAATCTGCGGACCAAATAAACCAGGAGAATTACGAGTAAAATGCAATGGATTATTCAAAACTTACTACAAAAATGAGAAAGCTTACAGAGAGTCTTTTGACAGTGAAGGCTTCTTCAAGACTGGTGATATTCTCTATTATGAAGATAATTACGTATTTACCTATGTAACCAGAATTAAGGATATCTTCAAGTACCAAGGATGGCATGTAAGTGAATATGTTTTTCATTTATATTTTACGCATAGCAGAGCAGCTGGGCAGTAATGCATTAAGAGTAATAACATTACCCCAAGCAATACACTAATTTATTAATTATGTTGGGTACACAACAATACAGGGGAAATTACATAATATTTTATGTGTATGTGTATGTGTGTGTATGTGTATGTGTATGTGTGTGTGTATGTGCATGTGCATGTGTATGTGCATGTGCGTGTGTGTGTATGTGTATGTGTGTGTATGTGTGTGTGTGTGTGTATACACATTCACATACACATACATACACACACACACACACACACACACACACACACACACACACACACACACACACACACACATTATACAGACATCATCGTGAAACCTGATGGTTCCAATACCTTCCTTTACAGGTATAGCGGAAGGTAAAAATAAAAATAGTAGTGTATGGTGAGAGCTCATGTGTTGGCCACATCAGATTTTTTAGCAAGATAGTAAAGTATGTAGGCAAATAAAATATAAACGTTGGGGAAGGAGTTTAACCCCAACCCCTCTGGCTACGTCTATGTAGCTGAAAGTTTATATTATGAAACTGTCATAAGAATGTACAAATAAGTACATTACAAAACATAACATCTGAAGTAATGTATTAATTTTTTCTCTTTTAGATTCCACCTGTTCTCATTGAGGAACAATTAATGAAACATCCAAATGTAAAACAGGCTTTCATAGTCGGAATACCTGCAGAAGGTGTTGGAGAACACGCAACTGCTGCAATTGTTGTCCATGACAAAGAGAAATTTGATGAAAAGGATATCATTCAGTTTGTCAACGGTAAGCATAAAATAGTATAAAATTTAATACTTTATTTCCCCCCCCACATACACATACACACATACACAAATAGACACATACACACTCACACACATACACACAGGTAAAAAAAGCATTTTTTTCTCATCTGTAACTTTAGTCGCCGATATTTTAAACAAAGTTAGTATGTTGTTATATTAATAAGTGGTAAGTGTAATATTTACTTTACTTAATACATTGAGGGTTAGATGTTATATGAATAAACTGACCGTCGAAGGGTTTACAATGAATTATTTTCAAATATTAGATTTCTTTATTTATACAAAGTTACAAGAATATATAAAAATGGCATTCAATACATTTGCTGAAAATTTAAAATGCTGATTCTCAGCTACTATTGAAATATTCGGCCTATTTTTAATAAATTATTATTTGTTTCAGATAATCTCCCGGACAGATACCACATCCGCGGTGGAGTTTATGTGATAGATACAGTCCCCAGAACTTCAACAGGGAAACTACAACGACGAAAAATTACAGAATATATTTTAAAACAAAAGAACAACTAATTTTAGGTATACTTGTAATATTGTTTTATTCCTATATTATATTAATATAATTGAAGATTAAATGAACTTACCTGTAAGTGAAGTTCAATCGAAATTATATGAGAGCCTCGTTCGAAGTAATTACAACTATGTAGTAACGCTTTGCCGGATTATGTCACAATGTTTAGTAAAAACAAAAACGTAATGTGTTACGTCCCCCTAGATTCCTCTGTCTCCGATCTCCGTGATAATATTTAATCATTTCGTTTAGAGCTGAAAGAAAATTTCTGCTATTTTCCTATGGGGTTGGGAAATGGGTGGGAGGTTATAATTACTTCGAACGAGGCTCTCATATAATTTCGATTGAACTTCACTTACAGGTAAGTTCATTTAATCTTCAATTATATTTCGAGCCTCGTTCTCGTAATTACAACTATGTAGATGTTTAGATTTATGAAAAAGCTGAAATTTTATTGCTATATTTTGCCCTAAAACCAACCACATACTTAATAACAAACCAGCATTGTTATAGTTATCCATTTAAGATTGTAACCTCAAAATTTTCCTTATTATAATTAGACACTTGTCTATTATAACACTTTGCAATATCTGGAAATTCCGCGACCAGCCAGCTGGGTTTCTTATTACTTACATCCAAACTAATTCCTCCTACACCCTGCTAATGTTGACGCATGTCTTGTACTATGCGCTGAAACCGGCTTTATATTAATTCCACATTCATCTGAAACTGTTTTAATTCATCTAGAAAAAGTTCATGCACCTACAGCTGTATGTGGTGTATTCCAGGAATTAAAACCACTTATTGGTATGCCGCACTAATTTGATTTTCTCTAAATAAAGGTTTAGTACTAGCCACACGTAAATTAGGTTTTTCTAAGAAAATCTAGAAAAAATTGATTTCGGCTTGGTCCTGAGGTTTCAATGAAAGAATTTATCTCAATTTCAATGCCGTTCTGTGTTTGATGAATATTATTTATCTCAATTTCTGCTAAAATTTGGACTCCATGCACTGAAACTAGTGCAAATAAGGTACTTAATCTTTCTGTTAGATTTTTTAATGATAATTTATCTAAATGACTTTCAGTTGCTAATTTGTCTAATACCTACGATATTAGTATCCCATATTTTACTGAATCTTAGGAAAAAATGTTTTAATCTGAATATTCACTTTAAAAATCTCTTTAAAAAGTGCTATTTGTTAATAGGCCCCCAGAATATAGGAAATTGCCGACCGTGCTGAATTGGGGTTACCGTAAACCGCACCTTGTATAAATTGAAATACTAAAATATCAAAAAATCAAAACGTGACTCGAGTCACCGGGTATGATAGCTGTAGATTTCCCCTTTCACCGAAACTTTGAATAATAAAAAATATACATTTTTACCCAAGTTATTGGACTTTTGTCCGCCCGCTCCTGTGTAGATGCATGGAGCATGCTCTCTGGCATGCAGCGCAGAAGCTCAAAATCCAGGGTGCGCTTGGGCCCGTTTATCTCGGAAAACGGTCAAATTTTAGAGAAAAATCATATGGACCATTTTTTGATCTTGATTTTTCTCTAAACAAAAATTCTCTAAATGCTATATTTTAGCAGATATTGGCGGAAAAACGATTTTTGGAACCTTTGGGGCTTTTTCTCCCCCGTACAAGAAAATTTTTTACAGAACTTTTTCTTATTTTAAATTACCTGTCAATCCCGACAAATTAATATAAAAATTACATTGGTGAGCGATTTTTTCAAGGTTGGACTGGACCCTTCATTTACTGGACTATAAGTTATATTGGGATCCACTTATTTGCCCAAACTGTTTTACAGTCAAACGGTCATTTGACCAAACTTTTATTCTTATAACCTGTTATTTCACCAAACGAAGTTTATCTTACACGGGTATTTGGCCGAACTGTTATTTGACCAAACTGGTATTTTACCAATCTGTTATTTAACCAAACGCTGTTAAACCAAAACGTTATTTGACCAAATCGTCATTAGACTAAATCGCCATTTAAGAATAAAAATTCGGTCAAATGACCGTTTGACTGTAAAACAGTTTGGGCAAATAAGTGGATCTCCTAGTGTACTAAAGATGTCACTAGCGTCCGTCGCTTTGGGAATTTGGTTAAATGACGATTTGGTCAAATGACGATTTGGTCAAATGAGGATTTGGTCAAATAACGTTTTGGTTTAACAGCGTTTGGTTAAATAACAGATTGATAAAATACCAGTTTGGTCAAATAACAATTCGGCCAAATACCCGTGTAACATAAATTTCGTTTGGTGAAATAACAGGTTATAAGAATAAAAGTTTGGTCAAATGACCGTTTGACTAAAAAACAGTTTGGGCAAATAAAGCGCTCCCGTTATATTCTGTTGTCATAAACAACTCATATCCGTGACTATCACAGAAAAAAAAATTTAGTTTATAAAACCCCTTGATATTGTTTTAGCGTTGCGCCCGATAAAAAATATATTAAAATATCAACAGTGGCTTCCCACACAATCTTCCTGCTATTAAGGATAGATTGGTTGCAAATGGGTGAACTTATGTTCTGCAAGGGGATAACAATAATGTATTAGCAGAGTGACTAACTAACTAATGGTTTATCTTTTAAACTAACTAAAAGAAACCAGGTTGCTTACCAATATACTAAAATTCCCTCTACTTAATCTTCTATAATTTTATGTAAGACCTTTAAAATCATAGCAAACGGTGGAAACGCATAATTGTTCCATGATATAGTGAGTGCATCAACAATTAAACAATAAGGATCTCTATGCCATGAACAGAACTTTTCACATTTAGCATTTATTTTCTTTTGGATGGTATATACGAGGCGTAAAGCCAAATATTTTTCTGTTCGCACAATTTTGCTAAATTATGTAATTTGTTAATTTGCGCTCCACTCATTTTATTAACATATGAGAGCGCTGTTGTATTTTCTATTCTCAACCAGCTTTCGCAATTTACTTTAACTCTTGCAAATCAGCGAAGGTCTATAAAATTGCCAGTAAATACAAATAGTTCATAATATGTTCTTTTCTTTAAGCACGATTCCAAAGACCCTGTGCAGTTTGACCTGCACAAAATATACCCGAACCATGCTTCGAAGTATCAGGAAAAATTATTAAATTCAAATCGAATTTGAAATGTCTTATGGGATTTTTAGAACTTATCGACCATTTAAATTTGTGTTTAATTTATCGGGTAAAAACATAATTTTATCCAAATCGCCGTTACTTTTAGACAGAGCTATGTTTTTATCTGTCTCCAACTGCTTTTGTGTAAAGCCAGCTGTACGAAAGAACTGATTGAAATTAATTTCTTTCCCAACAAAGATTTATTTTGTTAATTAACATAATTAAAGTAATTACTAGAGTTTATATGTATATATATATATATATATATATATATATATATATATATATATATATATATATATATATATACTATATATATTCTATTCTATATATATACCGGGTGTATATTGAAAAGTGAAACATAGGCGTTTAACATGGTAAATCAGTTTTTCCGTTCGCATTGCTTCCCTAATTATTTTAGACAAAAATGTTTCAAATAAATGTTGTTGAGCATAAAATTCTACATCCGGATCAGTAAACAAAATTTATTTTGGTTGCTTTATAACTGCAGAAATCAAATTTGAAAATACACGGAATAGCGAATTAATAGTAACAGCAATGGAATTAAAAACAGGAGATGAACAAATGCGTAACGTTTTAAACGTCAAATTATTAGTACCTACGTATAAATGATTTTGACAATCTATTAGTCTGACATTGACGTTTAAAGCGTTACGCATTTGTTCATCTCCTGTTTTTAATTCCATGGCTGTTACTATTAATTCGCTATTCCGTGTATTTTCAAATTTGATTTCTGCAGTTATAAAGCAACCAAAATAAATTTTGTTTACTGATCCGGATGTAGAATTTTATGCTCTAAAATAATTAGGGAAGCAATGCGAACGGAAAAACTGATTTACCATGTTAAACGCCTATGTTTCACTTTTCAATATACACCCGGTATATATATATATATATATATATATATATATATATATATATATATATATATATATATATATATATATATATATATATATATATATAGTCAGTAACCCCTTTTTATACCTTTCGGTGTAAGGGGGCCGGGCACACCGAGCCGCAGTGGGTTTATAATAACTCTAAATATAATATTTAGTACTAGGTGTTAAACTACTTTTTTCAAATATTTAGTACAACCCATGGTATTGTAAACGATCAATAATCTTTCGCAAATTAGATAAACAATGTTCAAATGAATTGACGAAATACAAAAAATCATCTAAATAAAAGTTATAGAACTCCTTGCTATCTTAAGCTCTGTACTACTATCCTCATAATTTTTGTAAAATGAAAAGGACTTGTACAAAGTCCAACGGCAAACCAGTGAACTGATACAATTTGTTATTGTAAGAAAAACTCAATATTTGCTGCTACTTTTAGCTACTGCAAATTTTTTAAAAATTTATACATCCTTTCGATCCCAGTGGGCATCTAAATGAACCGGGACTAAGTAATTTAGTCGCTTTTCTGGTATTCTCCATTTTCAAACAGTTGGTGAAAATAAATTATTGAATTCTGTATAGCAATATGTAACTGTGTTCAGTTATTTTTAGTTACCTTTGGCACAAATTTTTGCTTTAGCTGACTAGCGAAGGGCAACTCGTAACCCTTAATGCAGATCAACTACAAAGGTATCCTTTGTAAACAATTTCCATATTTGTTAGAAACTTTAAGACGACCAGCACTTACCTCTGGAATTAATATTGCTGTGTTGTCGTCGTTGAGACTGCATGTTTACAGCTGACCTGCGTTAAGTTTTCGCTGAAAACCTGAACCTTGTTTGTATCGCTGCAGCTCGGTTGTGAGTCTGCGAAACTACAACTCGGTTTTTGGGCCTATGCTGTCGCACCTCGAGCGCCCATCTGCGCCTGTGTAGCCCTGAGGTGGTGAGCGTTTCCAGTTATAAAATATTTAACCCACTCCTCTTCTGACAAAATATTGGATAGAGTTTTTTCCAATTACAGTTATTGCAGTCCCTAACTGGTTCTGCGAGTCCAGAAAATGATTGTCTCTTTTGAGACTAATCTGGCAAAAAAACTTTTATTTCGGGTTTCAGTTTTGGTGCGGTAAAGTAGGAAACTTCGCTAGACGCGTATTTTGTGAAGTTATAATTTTTTAGTCGCCTTTTCGACCTCTGTCCTGATCCAGTTATTCTATTGTTTTTCAAAATCTGGATGCAGATGCGTGTTTGTTGCATGGAGATTGGTTCGATTTCGAATTTGTTAATGGGTAATTATTTCGGAGATACGAGAATCTCCGATGCTAATTAGTCTGACAAGGCTAGTAATTTACTTCTCGAATGACTAATTGCATATTTTTCTTCTTTTAAGCAGTTTGAAAATATTTACTTTTAGGATAAGTAATATGCATGTTTTAATTTTTCTAAAATTTAAATCAATAAGATCCATTTTATAACTGCTTCACTACTTGCGTGAGTTTCAGTTATATAATTGCAGATGTTTCACCACTTGTGTGAACTCGTACTGCTAATTAAGAGGTCAATTAAAACAGACTGTTTAATCTCTCGTGTTAAATTAATCTAGCTGGTAACTGTTTGAAAATATATACCTTTTGGGATGAGTAATATGCATAATGTTTTAATCTTTATAAAACTGAAATCGATAAGATTAATTATGTAACTGCTTCACTACTTGCGTGATTTTCAGTTATGTAATTGCAGATGTTTCACCTCTTCTGTGAACTCGTACTGCTAACTAAGAAGTCAAATAAAACAGTGCTAAACTAAGACTTCGAAGTATAAGGGTTCTTGCCCCTCTATAAGGGTACTTGCCCCTTTATAAGGGTACTTGCCCCTTTATGCTAACTAAGAAGTCAAATAAAACAGTGCTAAACTAAGACTTCGAAGTATAAGTTTACTTGCCCCTCTATAAGGGTACTTGCCCCTCTATAAGGGTACTTGCCCCTTTATAAGGGTACTTGCCCCTTTATGCTAACTAAGAAGTCAAATAAAACAGTGCTAAACTAAGACTTCGAAGTATAAGGGTACTTGCCCGTTTATGCTAACTAAGAAGTCAAATAAAACAGTGTTAAACTAAGACTTCGAAGTATAAGGGTACTTGCCCCTCTATAAGGGTACTTGCCCCTAGTTATGCTAACTAAGAAGTCAAATAACACAGTGCTAAACTAAGACTTCGAAGTATAAGGGTTCTTGCCCCTCTAAGAAAAATACTGATTCAGTATTATAAAAACAAAAACATATGCAAAACCGCATCACCCTCAATTTAATTGTTATAGTTATAAGTGTATAACCAACTTTCGGACTTGTAATAAATGCAATAATCTACTTATTGAAAACAAAATTCGAAAATCATGACCACCACCGGTAATAATTTACCTTGTTTATTTTCTAAAATTTCCTCTGAAGAAGAAGAATTTTTTGCCGAGGACTGCGCTATTTTCCTTTCGAGTTTCCATTTTTCCTCATCCGCGAGTCTCTATCCTCTCTTCTTTTTCCAATCTTCTTAAATAATTGCAGAACACTGTACACTAACTTTATAACATTTAATTAATCGGAGCCGATGTAACCACAACCGCACAAGAAAGCGTAATGATTAAATATTATCACGGAGATCGGAGAAAGAGGAATCTAGGGGGACGTAACACATTATGCCCATGTCACACCTATATGTCTTAGCCCGATGACTGATGAAACCAGTTTTGACATACGAAAATCTGCCGAATTGGTGTCACACCTATATGTCAAAATCATATGAAAATTTATATAAAATATTTATAATAAATCTAAAAATATCATTTTTATAAACCTTTGCCCTCTATACTGATTTAGCAAATTTGAATTCATTTAAACAAATTATAATAACCAACAACAAAATACGTGCTGTTTACCATGTAACTCATTTCACGCTGAATATTATTTGAATTTCTGCCCGCCAATCATCGTTCCTGGTTTGTTTTCATTCTAACCTTCCTTCAGTACACAGTAAACAAACGTCAATATTGTTTTCGTGGTTCTTGAGTTTAGACTTTGCGTTTTGTTTTGTTATATAGATAGATACAATATCGATAATTTCATCGCCGTGAAATGAGAAGCAAACGGTGACATACGGCTTTGACCGATGGAAATAGCGGCGCTCCTATTTTTCGTCAGTTTCATCAGTCATCGGTCAAAGACATATAGGTGTGACATGGGCATTACGTTTTTGTTTTTACTAAACATTGTGACATAATCGTACCGGCAAAGCGTTACTACATAGTTGTAATTACGAGAACGAGGCTCGAAATATAATTTATTATTTAACTAACCGTAATAGATTTTAGTACGTGCACTGTTAATGTTATATCATTTTGATGCATTCAACAATAAATTAATAAGTTTAGAACGATGTTTATATTATTGAAATATTGAACGACGGTGAAATTAGCAGACGATTTTTAGCAGGCTATTTTTTAACAGGCAAGTGTGTTGTAGCCTTACACTGCGCCGCGCCATGCATAACCAAGGCCAACTGTATTACATTATAAACACGAAAGGCGGACAACAGATAACTTGAAATTTAGTATTAATATAATAATGCACTGTTGTACAAAATGTCGATCCATCAAAATTGGCATAAATAAAGTTTAATCTTAAAGAAATAATAGTAAATATAAAAATCATAACTTTTACAGTAAGGATATTACCTACAATACCTATAAACTTATTTTAATTTGCGTTGGCGAATAAAGTTATTTATAAGTGTTATTGTGCAAAATGTCAGACTTTTCAAATTTGTTTAAATTAAATAAACACATATTTTCCAGCATAACAACTTTTCTTCTCAAATATTCGGGATAATATTATTATCTTGTTATTATTATCTTGTTATTATTTCTAAACATTGTTGTTTATAAGTATTATATTGCACAATATATAATATATTGCACAATATATAAGTATTAATGCATAAGATGTCAGAACTTGATAATTTGCATAAATTATCCTTAGTTATTAACAAATAATATCCAGTACAAAAAACATATTTTTTACTGTAAGGATATTAAGGATACTATTATTAACGTACTTTGATTCACGATAACGAATTTAATTGTTTATAAGTATTATTGCATAAAATGTCACAACTTTGCATAAATTATCCTTAGTCATTAACTACTAATATCCAGTACAAAAATCAAATTTTTTACTGTAAGGATATTAAGGATACTATTATTAACTTACATGGATACACGTTGACGAACAAAATTGTTTATAAGTATTATTGCATAAGATGTCATAACTTGAAAATTTGCATAAAGTATCCTTAGTTATTAACAAATAATATCCAGTACAAAAATCATATTTTTTACTGTAAGGATATCTAGGATACTATAATTAACTTACATGGATTCACGTTGACGAACAAAATTGTTTATAAGTATTAATGCATAAGATGTCAGAACTTGAAAATTTGCATAAATTATCCTTCGTTATTAACAAATAATATCCAGTACAAAAAACATATATTTTACTGTAAGGATATCTAGTATATTATTATTAACTTACTTTGATTCACATTAACGAATCAAATTGTTTATACGTATTATTGCATAAGATGTCAGAACTTGAAAATTTGCATAAATTATCCTTAGTTATTAACAAATAATATCCAGTACAAAAAACATATTTTTTCCTGTAAGGATATTATTATTAACTTACTTTGATCCATGTTAACAAATGAAATTGTTTATAAATATTATTGCATAAGATGTCAGAACTTGAAAATTTGCATAAATTATCCTTAGTTATTAACAAATAATATCCAGCACAAAAAACATATTTTTTACGGTAAGAATATCTAGGATATTATTATTAACTTACTTTGATTCACATTAACGAATCAAATTGTTTATAAGTATTATTGCATAAGATGCCAGAACTTGAAAATTTGCATAAATTATCCTTAGTCATTAACAAATAATATCCAGTACAAAAAACATATTTTTACTGTAAGGATATTAAGGATACTATTATTAACTTACATGGATTCACGTTGACGAACAAAATTGTTTATAAGTATTATTGCATAAGATGTCAGAACTTGAAAATTTGCATAAATTATCCTGTCATTAACAAATAATATCCAGTACAAAAAACATATTTTTTACTGTAAATGACGAAAATAAATAGTTAATGTAGGTAATGTAGTGATATAGATAAATCCAGGTAGATGGCACCGTTGCGAGTTGGTGCTACAACATGAGTTAGTGTTCTGGATATTATATAATCAATGGTTGTACTTTGTAAGATGGCTGAAGTAGCTTTTGTATCTCGTAGTGATTAAATAAAACAATTAAATAAATTACAACTAACAGTGTGTTAATGTTATAAACTAAAACCATAACGGCATAACATTACATGGCGCAGTCGAGATTCTAAATACTTAAAAATCATGGATTTAAAACCACCGTTCTTTAAATTTAGTGAAGGTTATGCTGCAAACACGGCCAAAATTTAAGCAACAGTTTCAAATTTATTTAAATGCATCAGGCATTGAAACTGATGAAAAAAGAATGTGTAATTTATTACTACACTGCATGGGTGCAGAAGGTGTGGACATTTACAATACTTTCGAGTTGAAAGCAAATGAAATGAATAAGTATGACATCTTAATAAACAAATTCAATGATTACTTTATGCCTAAAGTAAACATAACATATGAACGGCAAGTTTTTCACCAGAAATCAAAACCCCGGTGAAAATTTTGATGCATACTCGTACAATTAAAATCACTTGCTGCATCATGTGAGTTTGGCAAGTTACGTGAATTGTTAATAAAAGACAGAATTGTATGTGGCATCCAAAATAATAGTTTAAAAGAATGACTATTAACGGAAACAAATCTGAATCTTGTGAAATGTATTGAGATTTGTAGAGCATCATTTACTACGAAAAACACAATGAAAGAAATATCAGGAGATCAAACAACACAAATTAATAAAATTAATAAATTTCAAAAAGGATCTTACGCACAAGGAAAGAAACAAATTGAAATATCATCTGCAACATCTGTATAAAGAAAAGATACAAATAAAGGAAATGACAAAATAATTAACAATTGTAGTAAATGCGGAAGAACACATAAAATTAATGCATGTCCAGCATACGGGCAAGTGTGTCTCAACTGTAACAAGCGTAATCATTTCAAAATAATGCGCAGAGCGAAACAACTCAATGAAATGAAGAAAGAAGAGGAACAAGCTGAAGTATTAGTCATTGTGGCTATCGAAAAGAAGACAAACGAGGAAGCAGAGTGGTCCGAAACAATAGAACTGAAAGAAAAGGTCTTCATGAACTTCAAACTGGACACAGGAGCTCAAGCAAGCATAATTCCCAAATATCTGTTCGACAGGATTCCTAATGTTAAGTTAAGTAGTAGTAGAGTTAAACTTATAAATTACAATGGTAATACAATTAACAATGTAGGTAAAATTACATTTAACTGTAGAGTTAAGGGTAGGAATGAAAGAGTTAACATAGAATTTCATGTGGCTGATGTTAATGAGAATTCTACTGCAATATTAGGTCTAGAAGCATGTAAATTACTAAAATTGATTAAAAGAGTAGATGTTGTAAATACTCACAAAGTGGTATCAGAATTTAAAGATGTTTTTGCTGGAATCGGATGCTTACAACAACCTTACAAAATTAAAATAGTAGAAAATGCTATTCCAAAAGAGAAAAATTCCTTTGTCAATTAAAGATGAATTAAAAGTAGAATTAGAAAATTTAGAAAAAATAGGAATAATTAAAAAAGTAAATGAACCAACAGAATGGGTTCATCCATTAGTGGTAGTAAGAAAGCCAAGTGGAAAAATAAGAATTTGTCTAAATCCGGTAGAGCTGAACAAAGTAATTAAATAATTTTTTCAGATCCCGACCATAGAAGAATTATTAACAGATTTTGTAAATGCAAAAGTATTTAGCATAATTGATGCGAATCAAGGATTCTACCAAATTCCTTTAGATGTAGAGAGTCAAAAATTATGTTGCTTTGCTACTCCATTCGGAAGGTACATGTTTTTAAGGTTACCTTTCGGAGTGTCATCCGCGCCGGAAGAATTTCATAGACGATTTAAAAATATATTTGAAGATATTCCGGGACAAACGTCGTATATTGATGATTTAGTGGTTTTTGGTAAGACTCAGGAAGAACACGATATAAATTTAAATAAAGTTTTGGAGCGAGCTAAACGGGAGAACGTTAAATTTAATTTACAAAAATGCAAGTTTAATGTTAGTGAAATAAAATTTGTAGGCCATATCATTAGTCATGAGGGTGTAAGACCAGATAATGATAAAATTAAAAGTATTATAGACATGCCAATTCCTAAAAGTAGAAAAGATTTAGAAAAGTTCTTGGGGATGGTTACTTATGTTTCTAAATTTATTGCAAATTTATCAGATGCAACTGGAGAATTGCGGCAACTATTAAAGAAAAATACTATTTTTGATTGGCATGAAAACCATACAACATCATATAATAATATTAAGAAAATTCTTACGACAACACCAGTGTTACAATTTTATAATACATCACAACCGGTAACAGTGTCGGTTGATGCTTCGAAAAATGGATTGGGAGCGGTCCTTTTTCAAAATAATTTACCAGTAATTTACGCGTCGCGAGCTTTGACAGATACCGAACAAGAGTACGCGCAGATAGAAAAAGAAATGGCCGCGATAGTTTTCGGATGTATACGTTTTCACCAATATATTTACGGAAGGAAAATATCGTAGAAACAGATCATAAGCCGTTAATGACAATAGCGAAAAAACCTTTAATTAACTGTCCATTAAGATTACAGAAAATGTTAATCAAATTACAAATGTATGATTTGGATATAAGGTACAAACCAGGAACTGAACTGGTAATAGCAGATTGTTTATCGCGGAATTTCATTAAAGAAAAACAAAGTGATTTAGAAAATAATTTAAATGAAATAGAAGCACATGTTCAATTAATAGAAAAAACATTATCAATAACTAAACAAAAATTTAAAACATTTCAAATTCAAACAAAAAAGGATCCGATTCTTAGAAAATTGTTAAATATAGTTAAAGAGGGTTGGCCGGAAAACAAAAACGATTTAGCTGAGGAAATTAAAGATTATTGGAATTATAGAGATGAAATAGTTAGCATAAATGATGTATTGTTTAAAGGAAATAAGATAATAGTACCTAAGTCATTAAAGCAAGAAATGCTTGCAATTATACATTATAACCATATGGGTGTTTCGAAATGTCAGCTAAGAGCCAGGCAGTGCTTGTATTGGCTAAATATCAACAAAGATAATAGAAGACCATGTAAATAATTGTAATACTTGTTTAAATTTTAGACAGTCAAATCCAAAAGAACTCTTGTTACAAACTGACATTCCGAATCAACCTTGGGAAACAGTTGGAACTGATGTTTATCATTTTGCAGGGAAAAATTATGTTATAATTATAGATTATTTTTCAAAATTTATCAAAGTAGCACATTTAGAAAAATTAGACAGTAATCATACGATACAAATTCTAAAAGGTATGTTTGCAAGGCACGGCATACCAAAAGTGTTAAGATCAGATAATGGTACAAATTATAGTTCAGAAAAATTTAAACAGTTTGTTAACGACTGGAATATAGAACACAAACGTCAAGCCCACACCACGCACAATCAAATGGAATGGTGGAACGTTGTATACAGACTTTTAAGAATATAATGCAAAAAGCAGAACATGATGAAAAAGATCCATTTCTTTGTTTATTGGAATATAGGACAAATCCAATTGACAACAACATTCCATCACCATCTGAAATGCTTTTTAATAGAGTAGTTAATAGTTTATTACCTAGGTTTAAAACAAACACTGATAATAACAATTATAAACTAGAAATAATAAGACAAAATTTGAAAAACAAACAAATTTAACAAAAAGTAAACTATGACAAAAATAGTAAAGATAGAGATTTAAGTTTTAAAAAGGGGGATAAAGTGAGAGTTCAAAAATATGATAAATCGGGAATGCATGCAAACCCCGAACTTACAAACTCAACTTATTTTCTTTTAACTATTTCGTGTCCCGAAATGTATGAACACAGCTTTATATTTTATCCGAATTTACAAATCCCGAATGTATAAAACCTGTCTTTTAACGCTCTAACTTATACGTTAACCGAAATCTATAAACACAGCCTTATATTTTATCCGAATATGCAACACACGAATTTATAAACACAACTTTACTTTGTACAGATTTTACAAACCCCGAATGCCCGGCATCACGAACTTGACATTCACAGAAATTACGTACACAGACTTTGATTCGAGCCGAAACGGCGGCAATTCAAATTTTACATGTATGTTGTCTATGGTTTTGTGATGCGTTCGTGGAGCTATGTTGTACCGAATCAACTTAGGGTTATTACTTGAAGTTTTGTTTTATTTATATTTCATATGATTTCATATAAGTAGCACTAGTACACTAGTAATTAACATAAACAAGAATATTTATATAATTAAAGAGGAATTTTCAGGAATTTAAAAATCAGATACCTACGCATATCTATATTTTACATAACCTTTACAATGAGATAATAATTATACTTATGTTATAGATTTTGGCTAATAGAACTTCTTATGATAATGACAATATTAAAATATCGCTGACAGTTAACATTTTAAAACCAGACCAGAGACACTGCTCGCTTAGGTGGTACCTAATTTGCGGACCAGCAAAAAAAGCTGCGGACTGGCTATTTCTACAAGTCAGACAGGGTTCTTATTTTGAATTTGTGTTGCTATACTAATACAAAATACATATCTGAAATCTAGTGATGGAGATCATCTTCAAAGAGGGGCTTTACTCGTGAATTTTGCGGACTGGCTATTTCTACAGGTCAGACAGGGTTCTTATTTTAAATTAGTGTTGCTATAGTAATACAAAAAGTCAGTTACTGTTTCAAAATTGTGTTCAGCCATTTCAATGGAATTGCGATTCAGGTTTCTTTTTCTTGAGACTAGCATAAATTTAGTTTAATTTTCATTAACTGCTAATCCAACTTGCTTCGTTTCTATTTCGAGCTCTGAAAAGACGTCTCGTACTGCATTTTCTCTTGTACCAAGAATTACAATGTCATCAGCATTATGCTGCGATTTGCCTACTTTTGGTGCATAGAGTTCCTGTCGTGTGTATTTTCACAATTGCCTCTGTTAATATTAAACAACTCGCTTTTCTAATTGTCTTTGAAATACCTAAAAAGATTAACTTCTGATACAGTATTTCTCTGTTTACCGTATCAAATGTTTGACGAATGACTATGCATAGAATATTTACATCTATTTTTTGTTCATATCCCCTTTCTAGAATTTCATCAATTATTTCTTCTGCATAAAGGTTTATTCTTTGGTACAATAAACAAGATGAAATCTTATAGGCAACATTTAAAAACGTGTTTTCGCGGTAATTTCCGCAATCTTTTTTGTCGCATTTTTTGTCTCTGAACATTGTATTTTTGATATAATTTTATGTATTTTAATTGAAAATGAATAATTTTGATTACAAAAGATAGTTTTAATCATGAAGAGTTTAAAATTATTTTTTTTTTAAATAATTCTTTTAGATGCCTGCCATCAGCCTCTTCGCAAGCTGCTGCTCTGCTGTCCATAACTGAAACCAAAACTGGTTGATCAATCGCAATAATTTTATCTCCAAATCGTGAAACGATACGGTAACCAAAAACCGTTCGCAGCAAATTCATTGTTTCCCTTGCAGTATGGGACGTAGCTCCGTGTTGTTGAAACCACATTTCATCAGTTATGGACCAGGTAAAGCAAAGAGCAGCAGCTTGCGAACAGTTTTGATAAAAAAACTGACTTCTCCAAGTCCCGTGACGGTTAATCACTTATTATAAGTCTGAATAATTTATTCTCGTATATAATTAACTTATAAATAAAAATAATTCTTTCGCTAATATATAAACAGTTGATTCGGTACAACATCTATTGATACTGTTATGTACTATGAAACACATAACAAAACCATAGACAACATACATGTAAAATTTGAATTGCCGCCGTTTCGGCTCGAATCAAAGTCTGTGTACGTAATTTCTGTGAATGTCAAGTTCGTGATGCCGGGTATTCGGGGTTTGTAAAATCTGTACAAAGTAAAGTTGTGTTTATAAATTCGTGTGTTGCATATTCGGATAAAATATAAGGCTGTGTTTATAGATTTCGGTTAACGTATAAGTTAGAGCGTTAAAAGACAGGTTTTAGACATTCGGAATTTGTAAATTCGGATAAAATATAAAGCTGTGTTCATACATTTCGGGACACGAAAAAGTTAAAGAAAAATAAGTTGAGTTTGTAAGTTCGGGATTTTAGCTGCTACCCGATAAATCCTGTTGGCTTCCAGGAGAAGTAATAAACATATCGAAGAAACCAAGAACATATATAGTAAGATTAAACAATGGATCAGTAATGGAACGTAATAGAAAATACATGATTAAAGATAGTGCAGTTAAGAAAACTTATAAGACTAACTTTACATTTAATAAATCAAAGAAAAGAAAAGATCTACACGTCTCATTACTGAGCCTATTAAGCTGAAAGATTATGTACGCTAGTACCTATGTAAGATATTTTATATATAAATAATAAAATTAGTTAAGTTAGAATTTATATTTAAAATAATGAAAGAAGGGAGATGTAGTGATATAGATAAATCCAGGTAGATGGCAACGTTGCGAGTTGGTGCTACAACATGAGGTAGTGTTCTGGATATTATATAATCAATGGTTGTACTTTGTAAGATGGCTGAAGTAGCTTTTGTATCTCGTAGTGATTGAATAAAACAATTAAATAAATTACAACTAACAGTGTGTTAATGTTATAAACTAAACCCATAACATTACAGGTAATGTAAGATAATTATGGAAAATGCAGTTGGTATTTTAGAACGAGTACCTACAATAAATTAATCATTTCTAAAGTCCAATTTTGCGCGTAAATTTTAAAAACAAATGGACTGTATAAAACTCGGATCTTTCCCGATTATGCCATGAAATTGGGTTCTTTCCCAGCGATTCGGCCAGTCCCTGGACTTCCAAAGAATTGATGATTCCCCTTCCCCAAGAAACGATGCGAAGGTATAAAAGCGTTCTTCGGCTTTAAATTATTTATAATTATGTATTTTCGTAGTCATATTATGCCCAGTGCACACGGAAAAACATTTTGACAAGTTTCCTTTTTTAGTGAATACTAGAATGGAAAATATTATTCGGTTGGATACAGAATCGTCCTACCGAGAATCATCAATATATGCCGAATTTTGCGATTTTACTAAAACAAGAAACATTCCAAACAACCGTTACAAATATCAAAAATTTTGGTCAAGAAACAAAAATTTTATAATTTCACTCATTCAAGAAGTACAAAATAATTCACCTCAAAATTCTATTTATCCCGAAACACAAAATACTTTGTTTAATATATATATATATATATATATATATATATATATATATATATATATATATATATATATATATATATATATATATATATATATATATATATATATATATATATATATATATATATAGTCATGAACCCTTCTACCGTTAGGTGTAGGGTGTAAAATGTCTCTTAATCGTGCACAAATTTCGCCCATTGTTTCTTGTTCTTCGCCATCTTCCGAGCATCGTGCAGCGTAACGTTCCTTTTCGCCAGGATCTTATTGATAATGGTGTCCCAGGTGTCCTTTGGTCTTCCACGATCCCTCTTTTTTCTCACGTTTGTCATCCAGATTTGCCGTACCGGTCTCGCTTCGTTCATCCTGATCATATGACCCCACCATGCTAGTTGTCGTGTCTCTATGAAGTCTAATATTGGTTTGCATTGTAGTTGTTCTCTTATTGTTTCATTTCTTATTCTGTCCAACATTGTTACTCCCTGTACTCTTCTCAGATATTTCATTTCGAGTGCCTGGATTTTACTTTTCATTCTTTGAGACAGTACCCAAGACTCGCAACCATATGTTAATATGGATCTATATATTGTTTTATAGACTGTTGTTTTTGTCTTCGTAGTAATTTCTTTTTTCCTAATGAAGCTGTGTTTCATTGCATGGAAGATTCTTGCTGTTTTGTCTATCCTCTCATTAATATCTATTTCCTGTTTACCATTATTCTCTATTGTTGTGCCTAAATATTGAAAACTATTTACTTTTTCTATTTTTTCATTGTTAATTGTTAAGTTCACAGTTGCTTGCTCGCTTCCTACTACCATAACTTTAGTCTTTCTAGTATTAATTTTCATATCATATTTCTCAATTACTTCATTCCATATATTTAGGTTTTGTTGAATTTTTTCTTCACTTCCTGCTATGATCACTAGGTCATCTGCAAATGCACATACTGATACAGATATTGGTCTTAAATTCCTATACCCTATGTGGAATTTGCTAATCTTCTCGTCGCATTCTTGTATAATATCATCCATAAAAATTGTAAACAGAACTGGACTCATTACACCTCCTTGTCTTAGGCCATTTTTGGTCTCAAATAGTTCTGATCTTCTATTTTGATTTATGACGTAATTGTTGTTCTTTTTATACAGTACTTTGATGGCATTAACTAATTTAGGGTGTACTTCTCTCCTTTCGCACATACTCTTCCATAGTTTTTCCCTTTTTACTCTGTCGAATGCCTTCTCTAGGTCTATAAATGTCATAAATGCTATCTTTTTTGTAGCTACCGTTTTCTGGATGATGTTTTTAATAGTAAATACATGGTCTTGTGTACTACGTCCTTTTCTGAATCCACTTTGTGTTTCGGACAGTGTTGCTTCTACTTTGTTTCGTAATCGTTTTTCCAATATTCTTTCATATACTTTCAGAGCTGTACTTAGTAGCGATATACCTCTGTAATTATTACAATCCTTAGTATCTCCTTTCTTATGTATTGGTACAATAACAGCTATTTCCCAGTCTTTTGGCACCTGTTCTTCGTACCAAACTTTGTTATATAGTCCTAATAGCAATTCTGTACCTCTTTCTCCCATGTATCTCAACATTTCTGATGTAATTTTATCATGTCCCGCCGCCTTTCCATTTTTCATTAGTTTAAGTGCTTCTTTGACTTCATTTATCTGTATTTCTCCTACTTCGGATTCGTTTATCTGTTCGTTGGTAGTTGTTGCTTCGTTATCAGATAGTATTTCTTCACGTTCTTCCTGTTCTTCAGGCATAAGTAAAAGTTCTTGGAAGTATTCTTTCCATCGGTTCATTATTTCTAATTCTTCGATTAGTATTAACCCTTCTTTGTTCTTGATTGTGTTCGTTGTACATGTCTTCCCTTTTCTGAGCGTTTTCAATGTTTTATAGAATAACTTTTGGTTCTCTCTGCTATTGGTTTCCATTTGTTCTCCGAACTCCTTCCAGCTATTCTCTTTCGCTTGCAATACTAATTCCTTAACTTTTTGTCGCTGTTTTTTATAGCTATTATAGTTTTCTTCATTTCTATTACTAAGGTAATAAGTCCATGTCTTCTTTTTCTTCTTTATTTCTTCCTTTATTTCTTCATTCCACCAGGATGTTTGCTTTTTGTTGGTGTTTGCCCTGCTTATTCCACATGTTGTTTTTGCTGCTTTTGTGATTACTTGTTTAAATATATTCCAGGATTCTTCTACGTTTTTTCCAGCCAAATCAGTTTTTTCCGTTTCAATTATTCTTGTTACTTCTTGTTCATATTCTATAGCAATTTGTACATTTTTCAATTTGTAGGTTTTTATTATCTCATATTCTACATTTTTTACCTCTTTTACAGTATCGTTCTTAACATTGTTGGTCTTCTTTATTTTTGCTTCGACTAGGAAATGATCACTAAAAATTTCTGGACCACGTCTAGCCCTGCAATCTGTTACTAAATTTCGGTTTTTCCTTTCAATAAGCACATAGTCTATTATTGACCTCTCCTCTCTTTTGGGCCCTTGTCTTGTATACTTATGTATATCTTTATGTTCATGGAATGTATTAGTTATTAACAAATCATTTAGTGCACAATAATCTATCAATCGTATTCCGTTGTTATTACGACTGTTTTCCCCATGTATCCCTATTGTATTTGCTGTACTTTTATCTCTTATACCTACTCTTCCATTAAAATCACCAGCTATAAATATATCACCTTTACTGCTTTCTGTAATAACATTTAGTTCATTCCAAAACTTATCTTTTATGTCGGCAATTTCGTCATCGTTTCCGTACACTATTATTATTGTTTTTACTTGTCCTATTTGTTCTCTAATTTCAACTTTCAGTATTCTATCAGTATATCCTTCCCAGAGTTGTACATATTTTACTAATCTTTTATTTATTATACATGCGACTCCTGCTGCTGCTCTCCTATCTTCAGGGACACCACTATATATCAGCAGGTGTCCATTATCTACTATTGTTTCTCCTTTGCCTTTCTTCTTTGTTTCTGTTATACACAACAAGTCTAGATTTAGCTTGTTAAATTCATCGAATAATTCGTCTTTGTCGTTCATACTTCTTACATTCCACGTTGCTAGTTTCCATATCTCACTTTTCTTTTTCTTAATCGAGTCCTTTTCTTGCAATGTTAAGTCCTTTATATCTGTCCTTGTCCCTGTACTTAAATTTATAATTTTTTCCCTTGTTCTTCCTAATACATTATTCCCTTTCCAAGTAGTATTCTTAGTCCTTTTGCTTAGCTTAGTCGTTACCTTTTTTCTTGTCTCAGTATTTAATAGTTTTTTGGGTGCTTTTCTTCTACCTGTCCAGCCTCTTCCAGGCTTCCTGATTTTGTATTCCAATTATATTGTTTGTTATCTATGTGTAACTTATTATAAAATTTTTTGTTTTATTTCCTTTCTCCTTTTCTTCTCTAGACGTCTTTCTTATTATCGCCTGCATCTTTCGTTCTTCCTGTGTTAAATCATTGTCTATATATATTTTCTCGTTCATTCCTTTCAATTTATTTTTATTTTTCATAATATTTAGTTTGTCTTCGTAGTTTTCTATTTCAGCTTTGATTATTGTGGACCCTTCAACTCTTTTTATTACTGAAGCGTATTTTATTATACACTTAGCTTGTATTTCTTTTTCTAAGAAAGCAGATACTACTGTTTTAATATTCACTTCTCCTTCTTGTATTGCTAAACCCTTGATAATGATGTTATTTACCCGGTTACTTTTATCTTGTGCTTCCAATCTTTTTTGCATGGATTCTATTTCATTTTTTCTTTTTCTACTTGCCACAGTTTTTCTTTTTCTTCATAATCTCGTTTTATTTGTTTTATTGTTTCACTGTTATTTTTAATTTCTTGTTTTAGGTCATTGTGGTTTAGTTCCATACGATCTTTAATACAATTTACATTTGTTGCCATAGCAGTTATCATTTGCTTTAGTTCTTCCATTTCTCCTGTTTCTTTCGTATCAGTTTTCTTGGGTGGTGTTCTAATAGTTTGTTTACTCTTCTTAAATCCGTTTTCTTCCTCACTCTTAATTTCCTCTCGTTTCCTTTTTTCTAATGAGTTACTTCGACCTCTTGGCGTGTTGTACATTTGCCCTAGTTCGCCGCCACTGCTAGCCACGCTGCTGTCGGCTACTCCGTGCGCAGGCTCCGGTAGCCCGACTTAGCAATGCAAAGAAGTAAACTTGACTTTTCTACCACCGTTGCAAACACACTTTGTCTATTTTAGATCACACAGTTTTGATAATCTTAGGGTAGACTAAACTTTCCAAGTGTTATGGACAGATAACTACTTCTGCCGAACTTATAACCTCACTAACAGTTTTACACGTTTGATTTTATACAGTTTATCTAACTTATTTAAGGGGGATTTATACACCGCTATACACTCAGATACTTAATACATATATAACTATTTATCACTTTTATTTATAATTACACAGTAATTCCCTATATTTTTAGAGAATCATCAATATATGCCGAATTTTGCGATTTTACTAAAACAAGAAACATTCCAAACAACCGTTACAAATATCAAAAATTTTGGTCAAGAAACAAACATTTTATAATTTCACTCATTCAAGAAGTACAAAATTAGTCCAGGCAATTTACGTTTTGACCTGGGCAAAATTGCTTCAGAAGCTTTCTAAACGGTTTTCGGCTCAGAAAATGTCACAGAATAACATATCCAAAATCTGCTAAAATCGGATCACGGGAACACCCCCAAAAATGGGTACGAAAATTAAAAATGGCCGCCATTTTTAGTTTTTTAGCTTTATCTTGTATGTGAATAATACTACGAGAAAACTGTTACCTACTAAATTGTAGAGCATAAAATTCTCTACAAAAAGATGCCAACAATTTTTTTGTAACTATTACAGTTTATGAGAAAATCGTGAAAATAAATTTGGTTAATTTTTAATGATTTTAAATCAAGTCGTAATTTTGTCTTATCACACAAATATTGCTCTAATTTTTTAACGGATAATAATATCGATTCGCGGTTTCCAGCATTCGATTCCTAAAGCTTTTTTCTATAAGAAACATAGTTTTTAAAAATTTTGGGACAACAGTTAAGGCACAGGTGCGATTTATTTGCCGAGGTGAGAAAAACAAATGCCTGTATTTTTTGTGTTTAATTTACTGTCGTTTCTAAACGGGTTAAGGTATTGACTTGCGGTTTGCGGCATGCGATTCCTTGGAAAATTCTCTATTTGATGCATTATTTGATAAAAATTCTGGACCTTTATTTAAACTGTAATTTAATTTTTTATTCAGAGAGAAAATTGAGAAATTTTAGTTTTATTAATATAACAAGTGTTTAGTTAACTGTCGTTTCTAAACGGATGAAGATATCGACTTGCGGATTGCGGCATTCGATTTTTCGGTCATTTCTGTATCAGAATTGTTATATTAATTTTTGTTTTGAGCATGAGTAAAACTGAAATGTAATGATTTTCTTAAATACAAAATACAGAAATTTGGTTCATATTTTTCTTGCTTGTGTTTCATTTTCGGTCATTTGTGAACGGAATACAATATTGACTTCTAGTTTCCAGCATTTGATTCCCTGATCCTTTTTGTACTAGATGCCGAAAACCGCAAATCGAAATTTTATTCCGTTGAGAAATTACAGTGCGAATAAGCGGAATTGAAAATTAATTTCAAAATGACAGAATTGATAGTTTACAAAAAATAAAAAAATACGCTTTATAAATAGATATAATACTTTCTCTAAGCAAATAAATTACTTTCATTAAAATCTGATTTACAACAAATATCCAATATGACCAGAGGCGCCCTTAAATTTTTTTCAAGAGGTAAAGTACAAAACCATTTTATTAATACCTATAACAAATTAATTACTTAGATATCAAAGAATGCATCAAAAAGAGAATTTTCCAAGGAATCGCATGTCGCAAACCGCAAGTCAATATCTTAACCCGTTTAGAAACGACAGTAAATTAAACACAAAAAATACAGGCATTTGTTTTTCTCACCTCGGCAAATAAATCGCACCTGTGCCTTAACTGTTGTCCCAAAATTTTTAAAAATTATGTCTCTTATAGAAAAAAGCTTTAGGAATCGAATGCTGGAAACCGCGAATCGATATTATTATCCGTTAAAAAATTAGAGTAATATTTGTGTGATAAGACAAAATTACGACTTGATTTAAAATGATTAAAAATTAACCAAATTTATTTTCACGATTTTCTCATAAACTGTAATAGTTACAAAAAAAATTGTTGGCAGCTTTTTGTAGAGAATTTTACGCTCTACAATTTAGTAGGTAACAGTTTTCTCGTAGTATTATCCACATACAAGATAAAGCTAAAAAACTAAAAATGGCGGCCATTTTTAATTTTCGAACCCATTTTTGGGGGTGTTCCCGTGATCCGATTTTAGCAGATTTTGGATATGTTATTCTGTGACATTTTCTGAGCCGAAAACCGTTTAGAAAGCTTCTGAAGCAATTTTGCCCATGTTAGAGGGTTTTTTTCTCTAGATTGCCTGGACTAAATAATTCACCTCAAATTTATATTTATCCCGAAACACAAAATACTTTGTTTAATGATAATGATATATTTGTTTCTACTTGTTTAAGTCCAGAGGTTGAAATATTAAGTTTTAATAATAAAAATGAAGTTTATGTTGATTGCAATGTTATGCCTGTTTCTACTTGTGTTAATCCAGATGTCGAAAAATTATATTTTAATGAAATTGAGGCTGATTCGGTAGATTCCAATAACATATCTATTCGTGCTTGTTTTGAACCAAAAGTTGAAAAATTGAATCATGAAATTGTAGTTGATTTTAATAAAGATCATGCCGACAAAAATGAAATAAATAATATTAATAATAATAACGTGGATAAAACTATAGAGCAGAATATTATAACTGTCAATATAATCATTCCGCAGTCATTCTGGGATAAATATTTCGTACAAAAAAAGACTTTATTAAAAGGTTGGACTGATGAAATGAATACCTATTTTTCAAATCATTGTCCACAATGTGTCCTCAGATTTCTATGGCATCGATGTTATTTTATTAGTCAAAAAGTAATTAAAAATTATTTTGTTGCCTATGCAAAATGCAAGCACTCTAATTGTGCAACATTTAAATTTTATAGACCCGACAACATAGCGTGTGGTATAGATATTAATATGCGTGTTAAGGCTATTGGAAAAATAGAACATGGTACCGAAAAACAGCGACGTTTTATAAAAGGGGAAGGAAGGGAATTATTGGCAAAAAAAATTTTAGTGGAGGCACCAAGTATTGTAAATATCAGCAGTTAGGTGCTGCTGATGAATCAAAAATTGCATCTGGAAATTTAAATCATTTGCCATCTTTAAGCATCCTTAAAAAAATATCAAGTGAAAATATCCAGTGTGGAGATTTGGACAAAGATGTTTTTATGGATTTACTAAAACAAAAGGCCCACTGGAAAAATAAGGTATTTCCTGGGTGCATACAAGATATTGGATTATCTCCGTTTTTTGTACGTTTACAAACTGAGATGCAATTAAGACATCTTTGTTCACTTAGAAAAAAAGGTCCAATTTTTCTTTATCTTGATTCAACTGGTAGCATATGCAAACGTCCGCCAGGTGTGTTAAAACAAATTTATTATTATGCTTTGGTTTCGCAAAGTAAAAAAAATAAGCCACCAGTTCCAATAGCAGAATTCATTTCATCAAGCCATAACATTCCAACAATTCAGTATTTTTTAAGTTCTTTTGTTTTAGATTTAAATAGAGTTTATTTTGGCAAAAAATTATTAATTTCTAAAATAGAAACAGATTTTAGTATGGCACTTATACAATCTGTTTTGCTTGCATTTAATAAAATGAATTTGATGAGATATTTAGAAGAAATGTAGCAACATGTTACAAATCATAGTAACATTGAAAATATTGTTATTTCACATGTATGCTCCACGCATTTGTTCCACGCTGGAACAATTAAAATAAATTCATTTGCTAAAAAGGGAGAAGTAAGAATTATCGCAAAAAGAATTTTTGCTGCGTTTATCCTCAGTAATGATATGGTAGCTACAACAATTTTTTGGCAGAATGTTGTTAAGGTTTTTGGTTTGCCTTATAAAAGTACCGATTACAGTGAGGCACTAGATTATATCAAATGTGGCAAAAATATAATGCGAAAATTTAATAAGAACAATATAACCTACAAAACCTATAACAGAACAACTTCTGGTTTGAGAAAAAGTTCCTCTTTCTATTTACATTTTAATAATGTTTGTGAAGATGTAAAGAGTAAAACTATATGCAGTGAAGAGTCTAATACTATGTTTTTACCTTCATATATTAATTACATGTTGTGCGATTTCTTTCCCTTTTACCCAATTTTATCTGGCATTATTATAAAAAAATTCAAAATTAAAAAAGACTGTAATGCAAAAGCAGAAATTTGGTTTAGAATAGTTAAAAAATAAACTTTCTGTAGAAAATTAAGAATAAAAGTTCCCCGATTTATTAGAAAAATGGAAAGCTTAATAAAAGGAAGATTGTTAAATGATAAAATTTCTCTAAAATGCACAAAAACCAAATCCCAAAAGGACGTTACACCAAAAAATGACAGTTTTAACATATCTTTATCTCAAGAACAATGGAGAAAGACTGAATCACCTGTACAAAGTATTGTTAAAAAAGAAAATAAAAACACATTTACACAATTTTTGATAAGTCCACAAGAAAAAGATAATTATGTAATATTGTCTCCAGAATCCAAAACCAATTTTCCCACTTATTCAGTTACACATGAAACTAGTACACCATTACAAAATTCAAATATTTCGATGTCTAAATCAAGATCTGTCACCAATTAAAAATATTACAAGAGCGTTAAATTTTGTCACACACAAAGAAAATGAATGTCCAAATTCCTGTTACAATAATAGTAATAATAATTTAGTAATATCTTATCCCATTTTGCACAAAAACCAATATAAAATAAATAATTTCATTTTGAATACAATATCCTTAAAAAGTTTATTTGATTTTAACTGGTTGGATGATCAAATTATTAACTCATTTTTATCAATAGTTTCGCGTAGACCAATTAATGAAAATAAAAAAATTCTTTGTTTTGATTCGTTTTTTATTACAAAGTTATTGTGCGACCGTCTTTTTTCTTTAAATGAATGGAGTAAGAAGGTTGGTATAATGAATAATGATATTTTGCTTATCCCAGTCAACTTAAACTCTAATCACTGGACTTTAATTGTAGTTGTATTAAGATACAAATATATTTTATACTTCGACTCCCTTCATGGATCTGTCCCGCTAAATATTATGAAACGTTGTTGTACATTTCTTGCAAATCAGTACTATTTTAAGTACAATCAACAATTTATACCAGACGAATGGCTCATTTTTAATTGCAAAGATATACCTACACAAATTTTAGAAGGAAATGTAGGATCAAATTGTGGTGCACACATTTGTGTGTGGTCATATTTAATATGTTCTGGCAAATTTCACAATTTTTGTGAGGCTGATATGCCAAAAATCAGAAAGTGGATAATGACAATTTTAATTGATGCTGATGGAAATTTAAATCCAACAGTAACTGATGAACGTAATTATAGATTATTATTAGATGATGAAACTTCAACCATAAAAACATCTAAATTACCGAAAATAATTAATGGACCGCCAACAGGTTTTGCTTCAACAATAAATTTTGTTCAAGCATTGTCAATGTAAATTCTAAAAATAATATAACAGTATATGTATAATTGTATATATATATATATATATATATATATATATATATATATATATATATATATATATATTACTCATCTTTAGCCAATTGTTCTATAGTGCAGATGGCTACATATGGAGGAACTTCTGTCATATGACCTTGTTATTCATAATCATTTAAAAAAGTGAAACAAGCACACTTTGGCTATATGGTACGATTCTCCCCTTTTGAACATCAGAGAAACACAATATCTACATTGTGTATTTCGTTTAACAGAGTTCACGTTCAGAGTTCAGCTTGGAGATCTTCACTAGGCACAGATTTAACATAGGTTAGTACATATTCCAGTACCCAAAATTTAGTAACCATATAATTAATATTTTCATCCAATGAAAGATGCAAAGAAGTACCAGTTGCAGATCTGTGTAAATAACTAGGAATTTGCCCTAGTGCAACATTACCAAAGATGGTATTAAAGGCAATAGGTCTGCCCAATTTACCAAGACCATCATTAAGATGTTGGGCAATACATCCGCTTCCAATAAAATATCAATAGATCCAGGAACAGCAAAGTTAGGATTTGCCAAATATAAACGCATAATATGTTTACAATGTTTAGTGTCAATTACCATACTTGGAATGTTACTAGTAATAGTATCAACAACAAATATTTCTACCTTACGCCAGGGACGCGCCTGTCCGTGAAAATTTTCACGGCCTTTAACAATATTGACCGATCGATCACCTATTGATAAAACCCCCATATTCGCCTGATAAATAGTTAGTTTTTTTTGCACAGTCTAATGTAATATAGCTACAATGTGAACCAGTATCAAACAACGCACGTACAGTACAGTTGACTGGCTTGCCCTTGTGCGTCTACTAACGCTGTTGCTGTTGGTAATATTGTTGTTGAATAATATTTCAACTTATTATCTGACTAAGATGGATAATTTGACAATGTCAATGAAGTTTCCTGACTTGCCGTTGCAGTGTTTTGATCAGAACCCGCAGAGGTTGCAATCTCTGACGAAGTTTCTACCGTGCTCACATTTGACGATAACAACGTATTATGAAGTTTTCCACAATTTCTACACGTATACGTAACTGTACATTTATTGACACCATGTCCCCTGTGTAGACATGATAAACAATATATTTGTCCCTTCACAAATTGAAGACGTTCCGCAGGTTTATTTTTCTTAAAGTCATCAATCCGATATAATTTGTGAGATGCTTTATACAGAGGACATAAATCTGCTGAGGCTACCAATGACACAGCTCTACCATATTTATTATTAGTAGTAGCTTTATCCCAAGGTTTATTAACCAAACCCGATTTCACAACTGATTTTTAATCTGAGCCACCATTAGCCGATTCCCAATTGGATACGCGATCCTTCAAAAAAAATAAAAAATTCCGGTATAGTTGGTTCTTTACCACTGTTTACGATTGCCTCCCAACGTATGATCGAGTTTGTTTGCTAATATATTCCAATAACGCTGTACCACCTTTGTCAGCAGATGGATTCTGTATTTGTCATAAAGCAAACAGATAAGCAGCATATTTGTCTTCAAAAGCTTTCTCTCATTCTGCTAATTTAGAATAAACAGCTTTGAATTTGCGTTGCTTTTGTTCCTCTTTTTCCGTAGCATACACAGAAAGCAATCTAATATTATTGATAGCCATTGGTATTTCAATATACTGTCTATTTTATATAATTATAAAAAAAAACAACAACAAAGACTCCAACAAACAAAAGCAACCCAACATAATTCTAACCGGCTTAAGTGAACCAACACTGTTTCAAAATCGTATCCAATGAACAAAATGTTTCGCAAGCGTCTCGCAACGACCAACTGTTTTCAAATCCGGCGTGAAGGACCAAATGTTTTCAATTCTTATCTCAATTTTTAGCAAATGGATTTTACAACAATAAAAAATTAAATGAGTGAGTGGACTGTATACACATAAAAAAAACCTTGAACCCAAAATTATGCTCTAAACCCAAAAAAAGTCAAACTACAAATACCAAAAACCAAAATCCAAAGTCCAAAGACCAAAGACCAAAGTCCAAAATCCAATGACCAAAGTCCAAAGACAAAAGTCCAAAGACCAAAGTCCAAAGAATATTCGAAACAAAAAGCAAATCAATAAACACATATAACCCAAATAATACAAATAAACAAGTCAAATACAAATAAACAACGACAAAATACTATGAAATAATTAATATGTATCACATTAATCCTAAAACACCAATGTCAAATGATTCCAGCTAACAATAACAAACCCTAACTGATTAATGTGATTCGACAGCACAAAAGGTGCGAATTAAAACTGAAATAACAGAACAATGAATTTATATTAGCCCTAATTCTCCAAAATACAATGAACATAGCTAACAAGAACAAAAACTAATTGCTAATATATTTCTAGCACGCAGAATCCAAATAAGTAAATAATAACCTTTACGAACACAAATGAATTTCACTAACAATGACAAAATAATATCAACCCAAAGTACGTAACTATGCGTCTTAACAGACATCAATACAAAACAACAACAAAAATGAACAAATACCAAGCATCAAACTATACTGATGCGCATTCATCGACAATGGACTGTTAAATATACGTCTTAGCAGACCTCAATACAATACAACAAAAAATAATGAACGAAAACCCAGCATCAAACTACACTGATGCGCGTTCCACAACGGTTGACTTTGTTATTATTATTACATTGAAAAGGTACAGTGCAATGCTATTATAAAACCGGAAGTGTAATGATATATTAAATAGTAGGTAACTGTTTTAAACGGTATAAATTATACTAAATAATGTTATATATTATATAATGCAGAAATGAATTGATAGCGAATATATATATATATATATATATATATATATATATATATATATATATATATATATATATATATAGTAGTGAAAAATTTTCAGGGATTCGGTCAGGCCGGAATAAATTAATAATAATCAGATGTTTGACATTATTTAATCAAAAACCAATATTTCGGACCTCACATTGGTCCTTCCTCAGGGTTCTGTAAAGTACATACAATGTTACATAGAAATTTGAAGCACATGAATAGCTATAGCAATATAACTTACAGATTACAACGTCACTTTCAACAGAAAAAAATAATGATAATGAAAAAAATAATGATAATTTTCTGTTGAAAGTGACGTTGTAATCTGTAAGTTATATTGCTATAGCTATTCATGTGCTTCAAATTTCTATGTAACATTGTATGTACTTTACAGAACCCTGAGGAAGGACCAATGTGAGGTCCGAAATATTGGTTTTTGATTAAATAATGTCAAACATCTGATTATTATTAATTTATTCCGGCCTGACCGAATCCCTGAAAATTTTTCACTACTACTACTACTTCAAGCATACGGTCGATAACTCAATCATTTATATATATATATATATATATATATATATATATATATCAATTAAATACAAGGTCATATGACAGAAGTTCCTCCATATGTAGCCATCTGCACTATATAACAATTGGCAAAAGATGAGAAAAAAAGGTTTCCTCTTGCGGCACATGTGTTAATGTCCAATGCCTATATGGATGATGTTTTGACAAGGGCAGAAGAGCTGGCAACAGCGAGAAAAATTCGGAATGAATTTTTTAATATACTTTTGAAGCGGGTTGTTTTGATGCCCGTAAAAGGGCAAGTAACCATGAGAGTGAAGCTAGCAGCCGATTCGTAGCAGCCGATTCGAATTTGGACAACCCTAGCAATAAAAATACGAGGCAGGCTTGAAAATGTACTTTAGACTGCAAAAGAATAACCACTTTTAAAAAATCAGCTGTTATATATGTATTTTATATATTTTTTTAATACAATTTAATTCGCAGGGGTTCCTAATACATCAACCTGAAATAAATATAATTCAATTTTTATGTTAAATTAAGTCAATATAACTATGCGAGAATTTTATTTAATTTCAAGATGGTAAAATAGATGCCCACTTATTATTTAAATATGCTATATCTCCCTTATAGTTACCTGTATCACAACCATAGTTTAGAAGGTTGTACACACAACTACCCTTAATATTATTTATTATTTTGCATAGTAAGTAATTTGTATCAGGGGATGAAATGTCTTTATTTACGTAAAATTAATTTGACTCAAGAAAAAATAAACAATTCCTAACATTAACACCCCTATATCTCAATTATCACAACCATATTGTAGAGGGTTGTTCACACAACTACCCTTATGAATATTTTGCATAGTAAATTTTTTTTATCAGGGGATGAAATGTATTTATTTACGTTAAATTAATTTATCTCAAGAAAAAAGCAACAATTCCTATCATAAACACCCCTATATCTCAATTATGGTTACCTGTATCACAACCATATTGTGGAGGGTTGTTTACACAACTACTCTTATGAATATTTTGCATAGTAAGAAATTTTTATCAGGGGATGAAATGTCTTTATTTGCGTTAAATTAATTTATCTCAAGAAAAAAAGCAACAATTCCTATCATAAACACCCCTATATCTCAATTATGGTTACCTGTATCACAACCATATTGTAGAGGGTTGTTTACACAACTACTCTTATGAATATTTTGCATAGTAAGAAATTTTTATCAGGGGATGAAATGTCTTTATTTGCGTTAAATTAATTTATCTCAAGAAAAAAAGCAACAATTCCTATTATAAACAGCCCCATATATCTCCCTTATAGTTATCTGTATCACAACCATATTTCAGAGGGTTGTTCATGCAACTACCCTTATAGATATTTTGCATAGTAAGTAATTTTTATCAGGGGATGAAATGTCTTTATTTGCGTTAAATTAATTTATCTCAAGAAAAATGCAACAATTCCTATCATAAACACCCCTATATCTCAATTATGGTTACCTGTATCACAACCATATTGTAGAGGGTTGTTTACACAACTACTCTTATGAATATTTTGCATAGTAAGAAATTTTTATCAGGGGATGAAATGTCTTTATTTGCGTTAAATTAATTTATCTCAAGAAAAAAAGCAACAATTCCTATCATAAACACCCCTATATCTCAATTATGGTTACCTGTATCACAACCATATTGTAGAGGGTTGTTTACACAACTACTCTTATGAATATTTTGCATAGTAAGAAATTTTTATCAGGGGATGAAATGTCTTTATTTGCGTTAAATTAATTTATCTCAAGAAAAAAAGCAACAATTCCTATCATAAACACCCCTATATCTCAATTATGGTTACCTGTATCACAACCATATTGTAGAGGGTTGTTTACACAACTACTCTTATGAATATTTTGCATAGTAAGAAATTTTTATCAGGGGATGAAATGTCTTTATTTGCGTTAAATTAATTTATCTCAAGAAAAAAAGCAACAATTCCTATCATAAACACCCCTATATCCCAATTATGGTTACCTGTATCACAACCATATTGTAGAGGGTTGTTTACACAACTACTCTTATGAATATTTTGCATAGTAAGAAATTTTTATCAGGGGATGAAATGTCTTTATTTGCGTTAAATTAATTTATCTCAAGAAAAAAAGCAACAATTCCTATTATAAACAGCCCCATATATCTCCCTTATAGTTATCTGTATCACAACCATATTTCAGAGGGTTGTTCATGCAACTACCCTTATAGATATTTTGCATAGTAAGTAATTTTTATCAGGGGATGAAATGTCTTTATTTGCGTTAAATTAATTTATCTCAAGAAAAAAAGCAACAATTCCTATTATAAACAGCCCCATATATCTCCCTTATAGTTATCTGTATCACAACCATATTTCAGAGGGTTGTTCATGCAACTACCCTTATAGATATTTTGCATAGTAAGTAATTTTTATCAGGGGATGAAATGTCTTTATTTGCGTTAAATTAATTTATCTCAAGAAAAAAGCAACAAATCCTACCATAAGCACCCCTATATCTCAATTATAGTTACCTGTATCACAACTATGTTTTAGAGGGTTGTTCACACAACTACCCTTATAGATATTTTGCATAGTAAGTAATTTTTATCAGGGGATGAAATGTCTTTATTTAAGTAAAAATAATTTGACTCAAGAAAAAAACAAAAATTCTTATCACAAACATTCCCATATCTCCCTTATAGATACCTGTATCACAAACATATTTTCTACGGTTGCTTACACAACTACCCTTATTAATATTTTACATATTAACTAATTTTTTTGAGGGGATGAAATGTCTTTATTTACGTAAAATTTATTTGTCTTAAGAGAAAAGCAACAATTCCTATCATAAACACCCCCATATCTCCCTTATAGTTATCTGTATCACAATCACATTGTAAAGGGATGTTCACACAACTAACCTTATTAATATTTTACATTGTAAGTAATTTTTATCAGGGGATGAAATGTATTTATTTACGTAAAACTAATATGTCTCCAGAGAAAAACAGTAATTTATATTATACACACCCTCATATCACCCTTAAAGTTCACTGTATCATAACCATATTTTACAGCGTATTTTATATAACTACCCACTATATTTAAACAATTATTTGATCAATTTATTCAGGGGATGTGATGTTGAAATTTAATGAAAACAAATTGAATGTTGGGAAAAACATAAAATGTTGAAATTTTAATAATAACAGTAAATTATAGAGGGTTGCTAATACAGCTACCCATATTAGTATTTTGCGTAGTAGGTAAGTAATTTTTGTCAGGGGATGAAATGCATTTATTTGTGTAAAATTCATTTTTCTCAAGAGAAAAACAGAAATTCTTTTCATAAGCACACCCATTTCTGTTCGCTGTATTACAACCATATTTTGTTATGTTAAACAATTTATACAGGGAATGCGATGTTGAAATTTATTTGAAATTTATTTAACGTTGGGAAAATAGATATACATTTTTAATTCAAATACCCTATATCTCCCTTATAGTAACCTGTATCACAACCTTATTTTAATTGTTTGGTCATACAAATGATTGTGATACAGTAAACTGTAAGGGAGATATTGCGTACTTGAATTGTTTAATTATTTTTCTAAATATTAAATTAATTTTAATTAAATTGGAAAATCACATGCACTGAATACATTAATAAATAGAACTTGAAAATATAGTAGCTAGTTGTATTAACAATTTTATTAAATATCGTTGCGAAACAGCGACCTATAAGGAAAATATGGGGATGTTAGTAATAAGAATTGTTGTTTTTTTCGTGAGACAAATTAATTTTATGTAAATAAAGACATTTCATCCCCTGATAAAAATTATTTACCACGCAAAATATCTATCAGGGTAGTTGTGTGAACAACCCTCTAAAACATAGTTGTGATACAGGTAACTATAATTGATATATAGGGGTGTTAGTGATAGGAATTGTTTCTTTTTTCTTGAGTCAAATTAATTTTACGTAAATAAAGACATTTCATCCCCTGATAAAAATTAATTACTATGCAAAATATCCATAAGGGTAGTTGTGTGAACAACCCCCTAAAACATAGTTGTGATACAGATAACTATAAGGGAGGTATGGGGCTGTTTATAATAGGAATAGTTGCTTTTTCTTGAGATAAATTAATTTAACGCAAATAAAGACATTTCATCCCCTGATAAAAATTACTTACTATGCAAAATATCTATAAGGGTAGTTGCGTAAACAACCCTCTGAAATATGGTTGTGATACAGATAACTATAAGAGAGATATGGGGTTGTTTATAAAAGGAATTGTTGCTTTTTTCTTGAGATAAATTAATTTTACGTAAATAAAAACATTTCATCCCCTGATAAAAATTTCTTAATATGCAAAATATTCATAAGGGTAGTTGTCTGAACAACCCTCTACAACATGGTTGTGATACAGGTAACCATAATTGAGATATAGGGGTGTTTATGACAAGAATTGTTGCTTTTCTCTAGAGACAAATTAATTTTACATAAATAAAGACATTTCATCCCCTAAAAAAAATTAGTTAATATGTAAAATATTAATAAGGGTAGTTATGTAAACAACCGTGTAAAATATGTTTGTGATACAGGTATCTATAAGGGAGATATGGGGATGTTTGTGATAAGAATTTTTGTTTTTTTCTTGAGTCAAATTATTTTTACTTAAATAAAGACATTTCATCCCCTGATAAAAATTAATTGCTATGCAAAATATCATTAAGGGTAGTTATGTGAACAACCCTCTACAATATGGTTGTGATACAGGTAACCATTATTGAGATATAGGGGTGTTTATGATAGGAATTGTTTCTTTTTTCTTGAGATAAATTAATTTAACGTAAATAAAGACATTTCATCCCCTGATAAAAATTAATAACTATGCAAAATATCCATAAGGGTAGTTATGTGAACAACCCTCTACAATATGGTTGTGATACAGGTAACCATAATTGAGATATAGGGGTGTTTATGACAGGAATTGTTTCTTTTTTCTTGAGTCATTTTAATTTTACGTAAATAAGGACATTTCATCCCCTGATAAAAATTTCTTACTATGCAAAATATTCATAAGGGTAGTTATGTGAACAACCCTCTACAATATGGTTGTGATACAGGTAACCATAATTGAGATATAGGGGTGTTAATGATATGAATTGTTTCTTTTTTCTTGAGATAAATTAGTTTAACGGAAATAAATAAATTTCATCCCCTGATAAAAATTTCTTACTATGCAAAATATTCATAAGGGTAGTTGTGTGAACAACCCTCTGCAATATGGTTGTGATACAGGTAACCATAATTGAGATATAGGGGTGTTAATGATATGCATTGTTTCTTTTTTCTTGAGTCATTTTAATTTTACGTAAATAAGGACATTTCATCCCCTGATAAAAATTTCTTACTATGCAAAATATTCATAAGGGTAGTTGTGTGAACAACCCTCTGCAATATGGTTGTGATACAGGTAACCATAATTGAGATATAGGGGTGTTAATGATAGGAATTGTTGCTTTTCCCTTGAGATAAATTAATTTAACGTAAACAAATACATTTCATCCCCTGATAAAAATTTCTTAATATGCAAAATATTTATAAGGGTAGTTGTCTGAACAACCCCCTACAATATGGTTGTGATACAGGTAACCATAATTGAGATATAGGGGTGTTAATGTTAGGAATTGTTTATTTTTTCTTGAGTCAAATTAATTTTACGTAAATAAGGACATTTCATCCCCTGATAAAAATTTCTTACTATGCAAAATATTCATAAGGGTAGTTGTGTGAACAACCCTCTACAATATGATTGTGATACAGGTAATCATAATTGAGATATAGGGGTGTTTATGATAGGAATTGTTGCTTTTTTCTTGAGATAAATTAATTTAACGTAAATAAAGACATTTCATCCCCTGATAAAAATTACTTACTATGCAAAATAATATTAAGGGTAGTTGTGTGTACAACCTTCTAAACTATGGTTGTGATACAGGTAACTATAAGGGAGATATAGCATATTTAAATATTAAGTGGGCATCTTTTTTACCATCTTGAAATTAAATTAAATTCTCGCATATTTATATTGACTTATTGACTTAATTTAACATAAAAATTGAATTATATTTATTTAAGGTTGATGTATTAGGAACCCCTGCGAATTAAATTGTATTAAAAAAATATATAAAATACATATTACAGCTGATTTTTTAAAAGTGGTTATTCTTTTGCAGTCTAAAGTACATTTTCAAGCCTGCCTCGTATTTTTATTGCTAGGGTTGTCCAAATTCGAATCGGCTGCTACGAATCGGCTGCTAGCTTCACTCTCATCAAGTAACCATCATTATAAGTTAATTTGCCTACAGATATGCGACGTATTTCAGACCTTGATTTTGCACAGGATTGTCGAGTCAAATTATTAGGCATAAAATGGTCATCAGAAACAGATGATTTTGTGTATACGTTCAATTTAGAGAAACATGAGTGCACCAAGCGTAATATCTTGTCTTGTGTTGCAAAAATATTTTTTTGATCCATTAGGTATTGTGGCTCGTATTGTAATGGCGTTGAAATGTCTTATTCAGCGCCTTTGGCTTTGTAAAATAGGATGGGACGAATGTCCCTCTCCTGAAGTGGTAAAAGAGTATTTGTGTTTCTCGATTTGTGGGCACTAAAGCAGGATTTAATTGGATTCTGCGATGCTTCAAACAAATGTTTTTGTGCATTAATTTATGCGCGTACTTCAACAGCAGAAGTACATTTGTTATGTGCTAAGATAAAGGTAGCGCCTTTAAAAACCATCTCCATTGCCCGGTTGGAACTTTGCGCTTGTGTGTTGTTGGCGCAGTTGTTAGAAGCTATGATTAAAAATTAGAGATAAATTTAATTACTAACTTCACAGATTCTATGGTGGCTCTGGAATGGTTGTCGCAACAACCATATATTTGGAAAACGTTCATTGAGAATAGAGACGCGGTTGTTCAAGAAATCCTTCCGACCGCAAATTGGGCTCATGTTCCAACAAAGTACAATGCGGCTGATCCTGGTTCGAGAGGAATGTTACCCACCGAACTTGTCACATGCGACTTATGATTTCGTGGACCAGAGTGGTTATGAAACAGGAAAGATACTTGGCCAATAAACCGGTCTGTGAATGTGACGGATTCGGTTTCAAATTTGATCTGCAGTGAAGTGAAATCAAAGTGTTTGTTAATGACTAAAGATAATTTATTTGAGTTAATAATAATATCCTTAATATCCTTACAGTAAAAAATATGTTTTTTGTACTGGATATTATTTGTTAATAACTAAGAATAATTTATGCAAATTATCAAGTTCTGACATCTTATGCATTAATACTTATAAACAATTTGATTCGTTAACGTGAATCAAAGTAAGTTAATAATAATATCCTTACAGTAAAAAATATGTTTTTTGTACTGGATATTATTTGTTAATAACTAAGGATAATTTATGCAAATTTTTAAGTTCTGACATCTTATGCAATAATACTTATAAACAATTTGATTCGTTAATGTGAATCAAAGAAAGTTAATAATAATATCCTAGATATCCTTACAGTAAAATATGTTTTTTGTACTGGATATTATTTGTTAATAACGAAGGATAATTTATGCAAATTTTCAAGTTCTGACATCTTATGCATTAATACTTATAAACAATTTTGTTCGTCAACGTGAATCCATGTAAGTTAATAATAGTATCCTACATATCCTTACAGTAAAAAATATGTTTTTTGTACTGGATATTATTTGTTAATAACGAAGGATAATTTATGCAAATTTTCAAGTTCTGACATCTTATGCATTAATACTTATAAACAATTTTGTTCGTCAACGTGAATCCATGTAAGTTAATAATAGTATCCTAGATATCCTTACAGTAAAAAATATGATTTTTGTACTGGATATTATTTGTTAATAACTAAGGATAATTTATGCAAATTATCAAGTTCTGACATCTTATGCATTAATACTTATAAACAATTTGATTCGTTAACGTGAATCAAAGTAAAATAATAATAATATCCTTACAGTAAAAAATATGTTTTTTGTACTGGATATTATTTGTTAATGACTAAGGATAATTTATGAAAATTTTCAAGTTCTGGCATCTTATGCAATAATACTTATAAACAATTTTGTTCGTCAACGTGAATCCATGTCAGTTAATAATAGTATCCTTAATATCATTACAGTAAAAAATATGTTTTTTGTACTGGATATTATTTGTAAATGACTAAGGATAATTTATGCCAATTTTCAAGTTCTGGCATCTTATGCAATAATACTTATAAACAATTTTGTTCGTCAACGTGAATCCATGTAAGTTAATAATAGTATCCTTAATATCCTTACAGTAAATAATATGTTTTTTGTACTTGATATTATTTGTTAATAACTAAGAATAATTTATGCAAATTATCAAGTTCTGACATCTTATGCATTAATACTTATAAACAATTTGATTCGTTAACGTGAATCAAAGTAAGTTAATAATAATATCCTTACAGTAAAAAATATGTTTTTATTCGATTATGTCAAAAAGTGACGTTTTTGGTTAAGATATTCGGACGAAAAGCTAACCTTTTAGGTAGAGTATTAATATTTGTGCCGTTGCTAGGTGACCCACTTTTAGTCCGAGGCCGAGAAGTATTTTTCGTACACAAAAAAATTAACAATAGTTATTTATTTTGTTCTCAATTTTTTATTACTTACAATTAATATTGAACGTACAGCTAGTACAATTCTGAAAGATTACAGGGTGATTTAAGAATTTTAAGTCTATCAATGAAGAACTAGCAATATTCTCCATTTCTGTCATTGTTCTCAATTTTTTATTTCTTACAATTAATATTGAACGTACAGCTAGTACAATTCTGAAAGATTACAGGGTGATCTAAGGATTTTATGTCTATCAATGAAGAAGTAGCAATATTCTCCATTTCTGTCATTGTTTCTGTTCTTGCAGTTTCGCACTCCATTGTAGAACTACATTGTGGTTCTGTCCGTGAGATATTCAAAATTTTATTGGCGACTTCTAGTTTATTATTTATAGAATCATCTATATAGCTTTCTGCAACACTAGATGACTTCCATCCTCCATGCCGTTTCAGTGCAATTAAATCTGCTCCTGCATTCACCAGCAATGTGGCCGATGTCCTCCGGAAACAATGTCCCGTATATTCATGAACATTTGGTAATTTTAGATAAGACGCTATTATTTTAGGCATAGAGCCAAATGTATGTATACCAACAACTTGCTTAGTACATTTTCCATTCCGATAATTAAAAAAAAACGTTGTTCACTTAATTCCTTTGGTCGGAGAAGGGCATATTTTCTGTAATATTGTAAATATTCTCCAGTTACCGTAAACGATCTAGGTTTATTTGTTTTATTATCGGGTATTTTTATTAATAATGCAGATCCTAAATCTTCGATATTATTCAGTGTCATGTGGGCCAGTTCTTCGCGACGACAGGCGCCCGCGATTCCAATAATAAAAGCAACTTTACACAACAGGTACTTGTCATCTAGAGCATTGTTAAGAAACGTTTGAAATTCTTGTTTAGTTAGTCTTTGATTTCTTTGGACGATAGCCGATACTTTTGCTTTTTAAAAATGCCCGCAATTTCATATATGTTGATATATCAACGTTATGTTTTATATTTAACATTGACCTTATCATAGAATATTGCGACCACATAGTGGATGACTTCATTTTTTGCGATAAATTGGCAAAATATGCCAATAAAACATTTTCAGAGAAAGATTGTATATTCTTCTCTTGTCGATAATTCTCAAATTTATTATAAGCTCTTTCATAAATCTATACAGATTTTTGCGGCAACAATGCTAAAGAAGCTCTATTCGCATCTTCTCTTACTTCTGGTGGTGTACACGCAATAGAATCTTCACCTTCACTATCACTTATCATTTTTATTATAAATGTAATGTTAGAACATATACGCGTTTTTTTAAGCAAACTGACACAGTCGAATAATTTTTTGTTCTTTTTTGTTTCATTTGTCTGTTTCACAGATAACTACAATTAGCAAACTAAACAAAAATTTAGAATAATTTATAATAAAATATTAATATTCTAGTTATTTTAAGTTCTCACTTACAATCGAATAAAAAATAATAAATAAATAACGGACGAAAAAGCTCTCGTACTCCTAAGGTTGCCGAACTCGGCTTTGCCTCGTTCGGCAATTTTCCATAGTCGTACGAGAACTTGCATTTTTCGTCCTTGTAACATAAATAACTATTTTTGTACTGGATATTATTTGTTAATGACTAAGTATAATTTATGCAAATTTTCAAGTTCTGACATCTTATGCAATAATACTTATAAACAATTTGATTTGTTAACATGGATCAAAGTAAGTTAATAATACTATCCTTAATATCCTTACAGTAAAAAATATGTTTTTGTACTGGATATTATTTGTTAATAACTAAGGATAATTTATGCCAATTATCAAGTTCTGACATCTTATGCATTAATACTTATAAACAATTTGATTCGTTAAGTAAATCAAAGTAAGTTAATAATAATATCCTTACAGTAAAATATATGTTTTTGTACTGGATATTATTTGTTAATAACGAAGGATAATTTATGCAAATTTTCAAGTTCTGACATCTTATGCATTAATACTTATAAACAATTTTGTTCGTTAACGTGAATCCATGTAAGTTAATAATAGTATCCTAGATATCCCTACAGTAAAAAAAAAGATTTTTGTACTGGATATTATTTGTTAATAACTAAGGATAATTTATGCAAATTTTCAAATTCTGACATCTTATGCAATAATACTTACAAACAATTTTGTTCGTCAACGTGTATCCATGTAAGTTAATAATAGTATCCTTAATATCCTTACAGTAAAAAATTTGATTTTTGCACTGGATATTAGTAGTTAATGACTAAGGATAATTTATTCAAATTTTGATGTTCTGACATCTTATGCAATAATACTTATAAACAATTAAATTCGTTATCGTGAATCAAAGTACGTTAATAATAGTTTCCTTAATATCCTTATAGTAAAAAATATGTTTTTTGTACTGGATATTATTTGTTAATAACTAAGGATAATTTATGCAAATTATCAAGTTCTGAAATCTTATGCATTAATACTTATAAACAATTTGATTCGTTAATGTGAATCAAAGTAAGTTAATAATAATATCCTTACAGTAAAAAATATGTTTTTTGTACTGGATATTATTTGTTAATGACTAAGGATAATTTATGCAAATTTTCAAGTTCTGGCATCTTATGCAATAATACTTATAAACAATTTGATTCGTTAATGTGAATCAAAGTAAGTTAATAATAATATCCTAGATATCCTTACAGTAAAAATATGTTTTTTATACTGGATATTATTTGTTAATAACTAAGGATAATTTATGCAAATTTTCAAGTTCTGACATCTTATGCAATAATACTTATAAACAATTTTGTTCGTCAACGTGAATCCATGTAAGTTAATAATATTATCCGTAATATACTTACAGTAAAAAATATGTTTTTTGTACTGGATATTATTTGCTAATGACTAAGGATAATTTATGCAAATTTTGAAGTTCTGACATCTTACGCAATTTTATTTATACCTAAATAATTTTGATCGTCAACGTTAGCCGAAATAAGTGTTTCAAATTTCTTAAATTCAGTGCAAGAAAAGATATGCTTTTTTTACTAGATAATATTTATTTTATACTTAGGACCTTTTTTCCAAATTGTTAAGGTCTGATATATTGTGCAATATAATACTTATAAACAACAATGTTTAGAAATAATAACAAGATAATAATATTATCCCGAATATTTGAGAAGAAAAGTTGTTATGCTGGAAAATATGAGTTTATTTAATTTAAACAAATTTGAAAAGTCTGACATTTTGCACAATAACACTTATAAATAACTTTATTCGCCAACGCAAATTAAAATAAGTTTATAGGTATTGTAGGTAATATCCTTACTGTAAAAGTTATGATTTTTATATTTACTATTATTTCTTTAAGATTAAACTTTATTTATGCCAATTTTGATGGATCGACATTTTGTACAACAGTGCATATTATATTAATACTAAATTTCAAGTTATCTGTTGTCCCAATGCCTCCTTTACTTTACAAGCCGTGCTGATACATTTGGCAACGCTGCATCAGCACATGAAAGTAGTCCGACTCGATAAACTTGAACGTTAAACATAATAATAATAATATACTTACCCATTAATAATAATTATTTCCTGAGTATTTGGTGATTAGCCAGGTTTTACAGTTTATAATAAATAAAAATTACACTGTTAGATTTGGAATATTTATTTTATATTTTGTATAATATTACATAACATGTTTATTTGTATGTCTCTATTTTGCGTCTTTTTGCTTTGTTGCAAGTTACACGTGCATTGTCGTTTCTACATTTTACATAATTATTTTATATAATGTTGCTAAAAATAGAATTTAATTTGTTTACAATATCTTTCCATGTTTGACCACAAATACAGTCTTGCTTGTACTTTATTAAAAAAATCATTTCTTTCTAAACTTAAGTAGGTAGAGGTAAGCTTAAAAGTAACAAAAACATATTTTTTAATTTGCTGTCACTAATTAAAAATTCAAATAAGGCAGTCATATGGAAAAAATACTTATGACTTCGTCAGTAGGTAAAGATAAGCCACCTTTTTGTAATTCATCAAAGTATGCATCATCGCTTTCGCAACCTTTAGAATCTCGAACTGTTTCTTGACATAAGGAACAACTAATTTTTTACACATAGAATGAACTGCATAACCACAAATATACAAAGTCGCTCCAATATCTAACTTACAAATTTCTAAGTAGTTTTCACTTAATACAGAATTAAACTGATCAGTATTAGAATAACTACTGCTCTCCTGAAAATTTTCTGGTATGTGTTAGCAATTTTTTAACGCGTAATTTTTTTTCAGATTCTATTATTTGCTGGAAAGATATATTATAATTGCACCCCGACAATCGGCGATATTTTCCAAATCTTTTCTCTAGGTTATCAGTTTGAAATTTTGCCAATAATATATATTTAACTGGCAAATTATGCTGCATACAATTGTCAGTTCTTCTTCTAATATATTAGTTATTTTTGGTCCAAATTTAATATATAAAAACATACACACATATCAGTTATTTTAACGTTCCACTTGTTAACGGTTTGAAACGAGTTGTAAAGTTTTGAATGAAATTATTATAATTTCCTATGGAATCTTGTTTGAAAAAGTTCTCTAATACCTCAGAATATCGCTGCATGGCCACTTGTCGTCTAACATCCGGTGATTTTCTCTTAGGAAGCTCGAATTTTGAAAGATACGATGGCAAGAATTCAAAAATTTGAGGAACTGCATTGTCGCACAATCTTGGATGATCCAGTAGTAATTCCTGTAGTTCACCTTTAGGATTTTTCCATTTTTGAACTTTAATAATGTCCGTTTGATGAAAATGTTTGATACACACGGATGAATGTGCAGTTGGCTTCCAATTTTTTCTAGGTATGGCTCGCAGCCACGCTTGCTTCCTAGTGTCATCCTTGGGAAAAGAAAAGGTTGTAACATGCATCAGATTGTTTTTAAGTTCGCTGTCATAATTGGATTTACATCCGGGAATAAGATACTTTCTCGGCATCTGTATAAAAATCAAGCCAAACAAACTCAATCACTATTTGATTCTGTTAAATAAGTAAGGTTATGTCCTAATTTGTACATTTTAAAAATAACTTCATCTATTAAATAACGTACCTTGCTTATTAATGCTGTATAATAAATTAATTTTTACTTCCCCGATCTATGTAATAGAGGGAAGTATTGTAATCGTGATTTTTTGACAGTTCGAGATTTTGGTGAATCTCCACGTTTTAGACCCTACTGAACCCAAAAAACATAATTTTAAAAAAAGTCGGTCTGTCGGTCTGTCGGTCTGTTAGTCTGTTAGTCTGTCTGGATGTTGCATAACTTAAAAACGCGTTGGAATTTTGGACTGAAATTTTATATTTAAGATCTTGACCCAAATTCTGACTTCAAGTTCGTTAATGAGCTTTATTCAATCAGTGGTACCAACTTTATAAACATAACTTTTTTTATTTTTATCAAAATACTATCGTGTGTGGTATCAAATTAAAGCTCTCGAGAAAAGAATTTTAGTAGCAAAACAAAAATAACATATAAACGATCGTCAATTTTTTTTTTTATAAATTATTCAAATTATACCAAGTTTGGTGTCAATTTAAAGCGCTCGGAGAGACAACTTTAGTAAAAATGACATTTATGTGATTTTTAATTGTTTCTCAAAAAATTATTCAATTTTTTTTATTCAACCAGTGGTACCAACTTTATAAACATAACTTATTTTATTTTTATTAAAATACTATCGTACAAAAATAAAAATAACATTTAACCGATCGTCAATTTTTATATTATACATCCTTCAATTTGGTTTGGTGTCAATTTAAAGCTCTAGGGGAGATAATTTTAGTAAAAATGTAAAAAATGACATTTATGCGATATTCAATTTTTTCTCAAACAATTATTCAAATTTCTTCAAGTGTATTATCAAAAGTTCTCTAAAGAAAAAAATTAGTCGGAGAATTAATAACAACATTTAAAACGATGGTCAGTTGTTTTTATCTCCCGCATTATATTCTATAAGGGGAGGTATTGTGAAGAGTTAAAATTTTCGAGTGTGAGTTTTTACTTTTTAGTTTTTAGTGAATAAGTACGTTTTACAATCCATAGAATACGAATAGGTGAAGTATTTTCGAGATGATGCCTGTGCGCGGTTGTGTGTGTTATTACAATATTTTGTGGACGATAACTCAAATAATACCAAACATTTAACAACCAAATTTTACATTTAAGGTTTTAATACAAATCTTAAGAATCCAGTTATTTTTTGTAGTAATCCGCAAACCGGACGTAGTACTTTGCTTAAATATTTCGATAAATAATTAATTTATCACAAAATTTTCTATTTTAAATGATGGATTATATTTTTGTCATCTACAAATCGTATTTAACATTTTTATCTGTACATGATACCTACTATTTAGAAAATAAATTATTGTTAATAATTCAGAGTATGAAACATAAAATTAAAGGCGTTACGAAAGTAAGTTATTAAAACTTATAGTCGGGGAAGTACTGTGCTGGCCACAGCAGATTTTTATTATTGTAGTTCACTTTTTAACTAAGCACAATAATAAGAAATATTCATAAAGATACGAAAAATTCGTTTTCTTCTGCGTACTGCCGTACTACAATGACAAGAGATGCGCACGAATAAGCCTAGCTCCAGCGTTGCCAAGTTTCTAACAGCACGGCTTGTAAAGTAAAGTAGGCATTGGTGGTCCGCCTTTCGTGTTTATAATGTAATACAGTTGGCCTTGGGTATGCATGGCGCGGCGCAGTGTAAGGCCACAACACACTTGCCTGTTAAAAAATCGCCTGCTAAAAATCGTCTGCTAATTTCACCGTCGTAAATATTTATTGTCTCGAGAATAGAAACGACACCATTCAAGTTATCATTGATAAACGAATACGCACCAACTAAAACCACGGGACCAGAAGACAAAGAAAAATTTTATGAAACGCTGGAAGAAGAAATTGAAAAAATACCAAAAGAAGACACTAATAATATTAGGAGATTTTAACGCACAAATTGGAAAAGAAGACCATATTCAACAAGTAGCAGGAAAACATAACAATCCATGAAAAAACAAATGATAATAGCCAGAGAGTATGTAAATTAGCAACGAGAATAAATTTGACAATAAGTAGCACAGAATATAGACACCCAAAAATACATAAAGTAACATGGACATCACCAGATCAAAAAACGCAAACACAAATATATCATGTGCTAATCACAAAACGAAAACAATCATCCATAACGGATGTACGACGTTATAGAGGTGCATGTGCAGACTCAGATCACTTTATGGTCACTGCAACACTAAGACAGAAGGTAAAATAATATAATAAAATAAAAAATATAGGAAATAAATGGAACATCGACAACCTAAACAACGAAAACATGAGAAAGAATTATATAGAAGAACTGAACACAAAGCTACATGAACAAAGCAATGAAGAATATGACACAGAGACAAAATGGTGCAATATAAAGGAATGCATATACGAAGCGGCAGAAAAATGGGTGGGACAAGAAAAACAAAACGATAAAAATGAATGATACAATGAATGATACAACGAAATATTAACAAAAAAATTTAATGCAAGACTAAAATGGATGAAAACACATGAAAAGGAAGACAAAAATAATATGAAAAAACTAGACATAAATGTAATAAAATTATCAGGAAAACCAAGAGAGACTGGCTGGATAATAAAATAAAAAATATAGAAAAGGAAAGAATAAACAGAAACACAAAAAAATTATATCAACAAGTTAATGGGTACACAAGACCTCACAAGGCTAAAATATATGGCATAAAAGATAAAAATGGCAGAATAGCAGAAAATGAAGAAGAATATAAACAGGTTTGGATGGAGTATTTTAAAGATCTGTTAACAGAAGAACAACAAAACATGCAAATTGAAGATCCAAACACACAACAAGATAGAGAAATATTGGAACCAACATTAGAAGAAGTTAAAAAAATAATAAAAAATAACCGAAACGGAAAGACGCCTGGAAAAGACAGAATCAATATAGAACTTATAAAATACAGAGGTGAAGCTCTACACCAGCACATATATGAGATTATCAATAAAATATGGAGAGAAGAAAATATGCGGAGGTAAAGCTCTACACCAGCACATATATGAGATTATCAATAAAATATGGAGAGAAGAAAATATGCCAAAAGACTGGGAAGCAGGACAACTAGTGACAATACACAAAAAAGGAGACCAGCAAACATGTCAAAACTACAGAGGTATAACACTATTGAACACTGCTTATAAAATATTGTCTACAATAATACAAAGAAGAATAGTAAACCTAGAAGAGGACATTATCGGACAACATCAATGTGGTTTTACCAAAGGAAAATCGACAATAGACGCCATACACACAGTCAAACAAATAATAGAAAAATCCTTGGACTATAACATTAATATAGAAATGCTCTTCATCGATTTCCAAGAAGCATTCGATTCTATTAAAAGAGACAAATTAAGGACAGCGTTAAAAGAAGTAAAAGTACCAGAAAAGTTGATACGACTAATAATGATGACAATGAGGAAGACAACAGCTAGCATAAAAACACAAAAGGGAGAAACAGAAACTTTCAAAATAAATAGAGGAGTACGCCAAGGAGACTCACTATCAGCAACTTTGTTTAATCTTGCTCTTGAATATGTTATGAGGAAAATAATAAATAAAGGCACAATTCGAACAAGGGGAGGACAGATAGTGGCATATGCGGACGATATTGTGATAATAACAAAGAACAGAGGAACATACTGGCAGAAATGTTACAAGAAATAGTAGTGGAAGGAGACAAAATGGGACTACGAATAAACACGACAAAAACAAAATTAATGATTGTAGAAAAAAGTGACAAAAACAGAGAAATAAACATAGGAGAACACAAATTTGAGAAGGTAGATAAAATAAAATACCTAGGCATTATGCTAACAAGCAGAGGGGAAAGAGAAGCAGACATCAAAGAAAAGATAATGGCAACAAATAGAGCCTTCTACGCCAACAAAAAATTGCTCATGGACAAGAACCTTACAAAAACTACAAAAATGAGAATATATAAATCATTAATAAGACCAATAACAATGTACGCCGCAGAAACTATAACAATGTCAAAATAGGATGAAGAAGATCTAAGAATAACAGAAAGAAAAATAATGAGAACAATTTTAGGACCAGTCAAAATATCGGAAAATGAATACAAAATGAGAATGAGTTATGAAATAGATGAAGAACTAGAAGGAGAAGATTAATAAAAAAAAATAAAACAACAGCGAGCCAGATGTCTGGGACATGTATGGAGGGCGGAAGAAAAAGATGCAATAAAATCAGTAGTAGAATGGAAACCAGGAGGAAAAAGAAGAAGACCCAGAACAACATGACTAGGAGAGGCAAAAAATGATTTGAAAGTGGCAGGAATCAGAAATTGGCAAAGCAAAACGAGAGACAGGAAAAAGAGGCGAGAATTAATAAAGGAAATTTAAAAGCTAGAAATGGAGACTGATCCACTCCAATAAATGGATCTAGAGAGCTTCTCAAGAAGCGGCGCAAACCCATAGGGGTGTTAAGCCACTAATCTATTCTATTAAATGAGGAAGGAATTGTATGTTTTTACGGTCATGCTATCTCGAAAACAGCTCTAACGATTTTCTCGAGAGTTGGTATATAAGAGATTTTCTACCTCAGGAATCTAACGGACTAACTAAAATTTTCCAGAAAACTCGTTTTCAGCGAGTTTTCCGATTTTCTCGAGAGTTGGTATATAAGAGGTTTTCAAACTCAGGAATCTAACGGAGTAACTCAAATTTTCCAGAAAATTCGTTTTCAACCTCAGGAATCTAATGGATTAACTCAAATTTTCCAAAAAACTCGTTTTCAGCGAGTTTTTCGCTGTTCAAAAATACACTAGGCTCGAATTTTTTACTGTATACACTTCTGAGCGTATCTAATTGCCGGGCTGTGACTCTACCTATGGCCATACTTATTAAATAAAAATTTTTATTCCCATATAAATTTTTACCTGATGTGAGGTGGTCAAGAATGGTATCTATGGCCATCCTAATAAATTAAATTTTTGATTCCCACATAAATTCTTACCTGATGTGAGGTGATCAAGAACGGTACCTATACCTAAATAAAATTTTTGATTTCCACATAAATTCTTACGTGATGTGAGGTGGTCAAAAACTCTACCTATGACCATACCTATTAAATAAAATTTTTGATTCCCACATAAATTCTTACCCGATGTGAGGTGGTCAAGAATGGTACCTATGGCCATACCTATTAAATAAAATTTTAGATTCCCATAATAAATTCTTACCTGATGTGAGGTGGTCAAGAATGGTACCTATGGCCATATCTATAAAATAAAATTTTAGATTCCCATATAAATTCTTACCTGATGTGAGGTGGTCAAGAGTGGTACCTATGGCCATACCTATTAAATAAAATTTTTGATTCCCATATAAATTCTTACCTGATGTGAGGTGGTCAAGAATGTTACCTATGGCCATACCTGTTAAACAACATTTTTGATTCCCCCATAAATTCTTACCTGATGTAAGGTGGTCAAGAATGGTACCTATAGCCATACCTAATGCAGAATAATACTGTACCAGATGTTTACCAAGATGAAGATTTTTTCCTTGAAAATTTGGAAGCCTTTACATTAGGAAACCTTCAAATTAGCTTTTAATACTTAAAATCATTTACTTCTGTTTGTTATGTTTTACTGCTGGTTTTTCAAAAATTTTATTAATCATTGGGTATTTTAAAATTTATTATTTTGTATAATTTATTAAATAATATTTATTGTGTAAAAAATGTTTAAATTTTATTTCAACTGAGTAACCATGCCAACATCCTTTTAAATAGGTCAATTAATCAAAAAATCTGACGTGGGCACCACATGACTTCCTTGTACGCCTTGTGTGTTCATACTTTTCTTAATAACTAAAATGTAGAATAATATAAAAAATTATTTTAACTTATTATACTAGTATACTCACATATATATTTTAGTCATTTTATTTAAACTGCAGAAGAAGATATAAAGCATATTTTACTATTGTCACTGTCATGTCATAATCATTTAAATTTTACGTAGTAACAAATGTTAAACGATCATGGAGTACAAGATACCGAAATACTAAATTATAAGTATTATACTTTAATTATTCTTAAATGATAGAAGATACAGAAAAATTTATAAAATACCGATTGTAGATAATAATCACATAATCTTTCATTTAAAATTAAAAAAATTGTCTAAAATTAATTATTTATCAAAATATTTTTAAAAAGTACTACTTCCGGTTTATAGATTGAAACCAAAAATAGGAGGTGCACAACTAGATGCTATAACAGTCCTAAATACAAAATTTCAGCTTTCTACGTCTAACCGTATTTGAGTTATGCGACACACATACGTCCGTACGTACGTACGCACGTACGTACAGACGTCACGACGAAACTAGTCATAATGGATTCAGAAAAGGTCAAAACGAATATTTCCGTCAGAATCTGAGAACCGAAATTTTTCGCGATTACAATACTTCCTTACTCCGTACAAGGAAGTAAAAATGAATTCACAAAAAAAACACGAAAATGATGTTAAAAGACAATTTTATAATTTATTTTCATCGGGAATAGATAAAAGTTAAGATGACCGGAAAAATACATACATGCAATTTTTAGTCATTTTATAGCATAAGATAAAATAAGATATAAAACAAAGCGAGAGTTTGGCTAATGAGACCAGATCGTAGATCGGCATCCCGATATTAAATATAATAATATAAACAAAATGTAAAAATAGCTATTAAAAATCGGGACAATGCTTACTATAAATTTATGTTAACTAGAGAATTAAGTGATTGGGAAAACTACAAAAAGAAACGTAATATTGTAACACGGACATTGAGAGCGGAAAAACAAACGTATTATTATAAAAAAATTGTGGAAAACTTTAAAGGGTATTATATCAACAGAAGACACAAATGATATAGAAGATGTTTTATATAACGGTTCTCTTATTGAGGAACCACACAATATTGTAAATGTTTTTATAGAATATTATGTTAATAGTATAAAAGATGTTATAAACAGTATTGACAGTTCTAATACTTTAACAGGTAATATAGAACATATTAACTATAACTTTTTTGAATTTGTGCCAATTAATTTAACAGAATTAAAATCAATAAATTATAATTTCTCAGAAAAATAAGAAAAGTATTGATAATGTTGATTTTAAACTAATTAAAGATTACTTTCACTTGCTAGGATATCCCTTATTACACTTCATTAACAGCTCATTAGAAAATGGAGTATTTCCAGAAAAGTTAAAAATATCAACAATTCGTCCCATTCCCAAAGTAGCTGGCACAAAAAACGTTGATGAGTACAGGCCGATAAATATGTTACCGGCATGTGAATTTTTTTTAGAATTAGTAGTACAATTGCAGGTTATAAAATTCCTAAATGACAATAACTTTATTACAAACGTTCAAGTCTGGATTCAGAACAGACCATTCTTGTGAATCTGCATTAAATTGTGTTATTAATGATTGGAAACAAAGTCTTGAAAATAATGAAGCTGTATGTGCTGTATTTTTAGATTTTAAAAGAGCTTTTGAGACAGTAGACCACGACAAGTTATTACACAAGTTAAGTCATTTTGGTATTAAAGATACAGCACTGCAATGGTTTAAGAGTTATCTCTGCAATCGGCTACGAAGAGTTAAAATAAATGATGTACTATCCAATGAAATTGACAATAGTACGGGAATTCCTCAAGGAAGTGTCTTAGGTCCTTTATTATTTATTATGTACATAAATGATCTACCAAGTATACTGACATAATGTAAAATTCACCTCTTTGCCGACGACACCCTAATTTATTACAATAGTAAGGATGCTACTGAGCTAATAAACACCACAAACATTGACCTTGACTTAGTTTATGAACGGTTAAATTCCAACAAATTGAAATTAAATATTATCAAATCTAAAGAAATGATTATCATTTATCACCAATGATGTGAGATATAAGGAAATTGTAAATAATAATAATAATAATGTAATTAGGTACTATTGGTAACAAAAATATTGATTTTGTAGAGTAAATGAAATATTTAGGAATTATTGTAGATAGAAAACTTAAATTTAGTTCAAATATAAATTATCTTTGTAAAAAAATATCAAAGAAAATTAATTTTATGTATAGAATAAGTGAAAATTTATCATTATGGTGTAAATTACTAATATATAATACAATAATTATACCTACTACCCCATTCTACTTACTGCTGCACCATATTATATTTATGTAGTCAAACTGACATTAGTAAATTACAACTTCTCCAAAACAGAGCTATGAGAATTATTCTTAAATGTAGTAGAAGAACTAAGATAAATTATATGTTAGAAACGTTAGATTGGATGAATGTTAAACATTTTATAGACTTCAAGTCAATGCTATATGTCTATAAAATGATCAATAGAAAATTGCCGAAATATCTCACTAAAATTTATCTTCAACCAAAGAAATTCATAATTATGAAACCAGATAGATCAACAATTTTTTTTTTAACCCGAACAAGAATCAAACATGTAATTCCATCTTTTATAAAGGTTTAATTATGTATAACACGCTACCAGGTGATGTAAAAGATGCTAAAATATAAGTGAATTTAAAAGAAAACTAAAATATAACATAATTAAGCAACAACAACAATGTAATAATTTAAGATTGAATACATTATTAATTATGTGAAATAACTTGAAAATTTTATGTATTGTTATTAGCCAATGGCTACCTAAATAAACTATTATTATTATATTTTAGAGGATTGTTTCCACAACTACATTAGACAAAAGTTGCCTTATCAGAAGGCCATTCCAGTGATGTATTTGATTATCCGAAAATATGCACAGGTAACTAGATAAAACAAAAACTTCTATTTTTTTAAATGGCAATCACTGTTTGTAATTTTCATCATTTATTTTTTAAATTAATATTTTATTTACACAAAACCTAATACACTTAATTCTAATGGCACTTATTAAAGAAGGCTCCCTTTAATGATGCCACAGATACCTGTGATTGCCATTAAAAAAAATAGAAGTTTTTGTTTTATCTAGTTACCTGTGCATATTTTCGGATAATCAAATACATTACTGGAATGGCCTTCTGATAAGGCAACTTTTGTCTAATTTAATCGAAGTCGTATCTGTTCTAGTTTAGGAATTACCTATATAGTAGCCCGAGTTAAATAGACAGCCTGTATATATACATATATATATATATATATATATATATATATATATATATATATATATATATATATATATATATATATATATATATATATATATATATATATATATATATTGTCTCGAGACAAATTAATTAAATAAAGACATTTCATCCCCTGACAAAAATAACTAACTATGCAAAATATTAATAAGGGTAGTTGTGGAAACAATCCTCTAAAATATAATAATAATAGTTTATTTAGGTAGCCATTGGCTAATAACAATACATAAAATTTTCAAGTTATTTCACATAATTAATAATGTATTCAATCTTAAATTATTACATTGTTGTTGTTGCTTAATTATGTTATTTTTTAGTTTTCTTTTAAATTCACTTATATTTTAGCATCTTTTACATCACCTGGTAACGTGTTATAGATAATTAAACCTTTATAAAAGATGGAATTACATGTTTGATTCTTGTTCGGGTTTTTAACAAAAAAATTGTTGATCTATCTGGTTTCATAATTATGAATTTCTTTGGTTGAAGATAAATTTTTAGTGAGATATTTCGGCAATTTTCTATTGATCATTTTATAGACATATAGCATTGACTTGAAGTCTATAAAATGTTTAACATTCATCCAATCTAACGTTTCTAACATATAATTTATCTTAGTTCTTCTACTACATTTAAGAATAATTCTCATAGCTCTGTTTTGAAGAAATTGTAATCTACTAATGTCAGTTTGACTACATAAATATAATATGGTGCAGCAGTAAGTAGAATGGGGTAGTAGGTATAATTATTGTATTATATATTAGTAATTTACACCATAATGATAAATTTTCACTTATTCTATGCATAAAATTTATTTTCTTTGATATTTTTTTACAAAGATAATTTATATGATGTGAACTAAATTTAAGTTTTCTATCTACAATAATTCCTAAATATTTCATTTACTCTACAAAATCAATATTTTTGTTACCAATAGTACCTAATTACATTATTATTATTATTTACAATTTCCTTATACCTCACATCATTGGTGATAAATGATAATCATTTCTTTAGATTTGATAATATTTAATTTCAATTTGTTGGAATTTAACCGTTCATAAACTAAGTCAAGTTCAATGTTTGTGGTGTTTATTAGCTCAGTAGCATCCTTACTATAGTAAATTAGGGTGTCGTCGGCAAAGAGGTGAATTTTACATTTTGTCAGTATACTTGGTAGATCATTTATGTACATAATAAATAATAAAGGACCTAAGACACTTCCTTGAGGAATTCCCGTACTATTGTCAATTTCATTGGATAGTACATCATTTATTTTAACTCTTCGTAGCCGATTGCAGAGATAACTCTTAAACCATTGCAGTGCTGTATCTTTAATACCAAAATGACTTAACTTGTGCAATAAGTTGTCGTGGTCTACTGTCTCTAAAGCTCTTTTAAAATCTAAAAATACAGCACATACAGCTTCATTATTTTCAAGACTTTGTTTCCAATCATTAATAACACAATTTAATGCAGATTCACAAGAATGGTCTGTTCTGAATCCAGACTTGAACGTTTGTAATAAAGTTATTGTCATTTAGGAATTTTATAACCTGCAATTGTACTACTAATTCTAAAAAAATTAACATGGCGGTAACATATTTATCGGCCTGTACTCATCAACGTTTTTTGTGCCAGCTACTTTGGGAATGGGACGAATTGTTGATATTTTTAACTTTTCTGGAAATACACCATTTTCTAATGAGCTGTTAATGAAGTGTAATAAGGGATATCCTAGCAAGTGAAAGTAATCTTTAATTAATTTAAAATCAACCTTATCAATACTTTTCTTATTTTTCTGAGAAATTACAATTTATTGATTTTAATTCTGTTAAATTAATTTGCACAAATTCAAAAAAGTTATAGTTAATATGTTCTATATTACCTGTTAAAGTATTAGAACTTTCAATACTGTTTATAACATCTTTTATACTATTAACATTATATTCTATAAAAACATTTACAATATTGTGCGGTTCCTCAATAAGAGAACCGTTATATAAAACATCTTCTATATTATTTGTGTCTTCTGTTGATATAATACCCTTTAAAGTTTTCCACAATTTTTTTTATAATAATACGTTTGTTTTTCCGCTCTCAATGTCCGTGTTACAATATTACGTTTCTTTTTGTAGTTTTCCCAATCACTTAATTCTCTAGTTAACATGAATTTATAGTAAGAATTGTCCCGATTTTTAATAGCTATTTTTACATTTTGTTTATATTATTATATTTATTATTTTTATTATTATTATGTACAGCTAATATTAAATTAATTATTATTATTACTATTATTTATTATCATTTTCTAGTATAGTTTGTTCACTCGTGCACTTTGATACGCCATTTCGAATATTTTCGTAGAACACATTAAATAAATCATTAACATCACTTATGTCATATCGCCAGTCACATCTTAACAGAAAAGCCTCCATTTCACTATGATTTAGTCTTTTAATTGTCACTTTTCGATTTCACCGAGTTCATTAAGTCTATATTAATTATGTAATGATCTGTGATTTTAGGCGTTTTATCCACTTTACATTTAATATTACGATCATTATTAAACACCGAATCTACACTCGAGGAAAATAAAAACGCACCACTTGAAAATGCACCAAAAATGACAAAATTTCAAAGTGCGATATCTCGGCTGCATTTGGACGAAATTGAATGAATCTTTGAGTTCTGAAAACGTTGAAGTCTTATCTTTAATGTGATGATAGCCAATGTTAAAAAAATCCACTCCACCCTCTCCCACCCGTCTAAGAAAAACGAATGTATCTGATGTCCAAAAAGGTCCAACTTTGGCAACTCATACGGACTGACAAAAAAATCGTGGACCTTATTGGCCAACAGGGTAATAAAGATCAGACTTTTCCTGCAAGGTCCGCAAAATTTCAAGTAATTACGACGATTTGGCGGGAAGTTATGAATTTTTTTAAAAAGCGCCTTTTTCAGGTTTTTGGCCATAACTTGGCGAATTTTCCAAGAAAATCTATGAATTTTGGATTTCCGAGAACGTTAAAGGTTTCTCTATTCGGCCCTGTAAATTAATCTGCCGCCAAACCCGACCCACCCCCTGCCACCCCCGGATAAAAAAACATGTTTTTTACTGAAAAATGTTCAACTGTAGCAACTTGTAGCGTACTCAAAAAATCGTGAACCTTATTGCCCAATAGGACAATAAAGTTCAATCCTTTTCCTTCAATTTTCTCAAAATTTCAAGTACGTGCGTTAATTTGGCGCGAAGTTATGAAATCGGAAGGATAGCTGTTTTTAATGAGTAAACTGTGAACTAGCTTTAAATTAGAATCATGAAACCTTGGATCAGAAAGCAAGATTGCTCTATCAACAATGGAATTTATGACACTAATTTTGTAGGCCGTATTGGTATATGAATATAAATTAACATATTAGGTAAGATGGAATGTGGAATGAATAATTGTTGTACAATTTTACATGTTTATGTAATTTTAGCTGATGAAGGGCAGCATTCTGGGCCCGAAACGTATTATTTTATTTTTGATACTTTTCATTATACAACCGGAATACTAACAACATTTGTTGTACAAAAAATATTTTCATCCCCCCCTCAGGGGTTGAAAATAGGTGTAAACTACCTCTAAATTGTAAAAAATTAAAAAAGACGTTATTATTCTTATAAATGTTAATAATAAATGTTGTTAATTTACAAAATATGGTATTCATTAGTTTTTATCAGTTTTTTAGGGGTAGTTTTTATTCCATAGGGGGTTAAAATATTTGTTTTTACTGCAAGTGATGCTAATTTCATGATTGTAAAACAAAAAATGTCAATAACGTTTTTTTAGTCGTTTACAATTTAGGGGTAGTTTACAGCCGTTTTTACCCCCTGGGGGGTTAAAATATTTTTTGTACAACAAATGTTGTTAGTATTCCGGTTGTATAATGAAAAGTATCAAAAATAAAATTCAATAGCGTTTTTTAGTAGTTCCTCCCTCCAGGGGGTGAATACGTTGTATAATGGTCAAAATGTTATAAAATATATTTAAATACTTAAAAAAAAATAATTTTAGCTTTACTTACCAAATATTGCAAAATAACCCCTAAAAAGGGGTACTTTTTGCTGATTTAGGGGTGTTCCCCTATTTTCCAGGTCATTTGGACCCCGGATTCGGATTCAGCGACCCAAAAAACCTATAGTAGACCTTTTCCCGTCCTGGTTAGCGTCATCACACCATTTACCGCGTTTTGACTGGAGTATAACAAATAGGTGAGATATTAGGAAAATAATAGGCATTAGGAAAAAAGGATTAGGAAAAAAACTTAGGAAAAAAGGATTAGGAAAAAATATTAGGAAAAAAGGATTAGGAAAAAAATATTATGAAAAAAGAATTAAGAAAAAAAATTAGGAAAAAATAATTAGGATTACTGACCCCACACCGATATTTCAATGAATTATAAAAAATATAATATGTTCAACTTCTGGTCAGTGAGAGTTAAACTAGTCTCTAAACTACAGTTAAATTTGAAACTTAGATGGTGCAAACGGCTATAAGTGTTTATTTAAACTTAAGTTATAGTAAAATAACTACAATATTGACATTAATTACACGATATTCCACGGACATTTCTAATAATGCCGGCTTGCACAGTGTACGGTCTCTGAATCTGCTCCCAAGTTCCAAGCGTGCTCCTAAGCTGACGTCACAGTGTGCGACAAGGATACGTATACATATGCGCGTAGGCACACCATACAATACTAACACCACGATACAACAGCCTGGCAGCCTGGAACGGTTATAAAGAAGTTAAACAAACCTAGAACTTATCATATAAAATTAGAGAATGGTAGTACACTTATAAGAAACAGAAGATTCCTTATAAAAGATTCAAATGTAAAAAAGCGACCTGTATTACCCTATGTAGAACCTAAAGGAAGACCCAAAATAGTCCAAGATCCCACTGCAAGATAACGGTGTTCACTTGTTAGCAGGATGGAACCTTGTAGAAATGATGAGAAGTATATTAAAGTATCACAAACCGCTTTGGCTGCCTACCTAAAGTGGGCCGATGTTGAGATAAAAAAAATATTTACGTCATTTATGAACATATATGTGCGCTCACTTGTTAGCAGATTGAATATTGTTCCTATCGATAGTCTGGACTTCCAATATTAGAAAAATCGCTGGCTGCCTGAGCAACCCCGGGCCTTAACCCTCGGGTGCCTAACTTAAAAGGGGGACGTGCCGCCGATATTCACCGCTCACATGTTTGCAGCAAAAACTTTTGCTCTCGTGAAAGATAATTCAATTTTACATTCAGTTGTATATGGGTGCCCGAGAAAAAGTGGGCCATACGAGAGACAGCCTGAGAAAAATATAGCGGGATGCGGCTACTATGACCTATTTTATTAATAAAGCAATCTTAATGAAATTGTACATACATAAACTAGACATAAGGGGCGTTAGAATGTATATTATTTATATAAGTAACACTTCCGGTTAAACCGGAAATGACATCAACTTTCTTATTTCAAATGGAACACACTATATATTTTTACATATTTGAATTCTACATATAATTCTGAATCCAATGATATATTACAAGTCTAGTTTTCGTACAAAATATCCCAATAATAATTCTAATTTTTGAATGTCGCTTGTGCGAACATTTTTTTGCAGCTGTGTTTTTGGAAATAAATATATCTTATTCTCAGCAACTGTAATTAACAAAATTTTGCTCTCGTGAAAGATAATTCAATTTTACACTCATTTGTATATGGGTACCCGAGAAAAAGTGGGCCATACGAGAGGCAGTCTGAGAGAAAGATAGCGGGACGCGGCTACTATGACCGGCGCGAGTGACAAGAACAGCGCGCGTTGATGAGAGAGACAAAAGGGTGCACAGAGACTCCTTAAGCGTCAAATTTGTTTCGCGACAAATGCATTACAATTATTTCATTCAATAAATTGTATTATTTAATAGGCTTCTCCACCGATTTTTGTTTTATTTTTTCTAAAACTACATAAAAAACTATGACGATTAGTAAAATTGCGGTATGAAAATTTATCGTATTAATTAGACTTCTTGTTGGGATATTTTGTACGAAAACTAGACTTGTGATATATCATTGGATAGCCCTGATCCAGGAACCTTGGGTTGTTAAATCCAAGGTGTGTGGATTAGGCGACAGCACCAATTCTATCATCAATGGTTTTGGTATTGAGAATACAAGGACGTGTATAGTGGTACCTAAACACATCCAAACTGTAGTCTTACAACAGTTTTGCTCACGCGACCTCACTACAGTTCTTCTTAGTGGAGTCACTGATCAAAGCGAAGACATTGTCGTAGCTTCTTGCTACTTACCCACAGATTCCGCACAGCTTCCTCCCAGTCCAGAACTGGCTAAGCTGGTAGAGTTCTGTGAAAGCAATCGCAAGCATCTTATTGTTGGATGTGACTCTAACTCACCACCCTATCTGGGGCAGCAAAGACGTTAACCCTAGAGGTAGATCGCTATGTGAATATATCACCAGTACTAACCTGGAAATTCTTAATAAGGGCGACGAACCTACCTTTGTCACTTCTCGTGCTCAAACTAGGATCGACATCACCCTTGCTACATCAAAAATATCCGAAGACATCTCGGGATGGTGTGTATCACCTGAGCTGTCTATGTCTGATCACAAATGGATATGTTTTACTCTGAATGCTAAAAACATTGAGAAAAGGACCTTTCGTAATCCTAAGAGAACTGACAGAAACTTATTTCAAGACCTTCTATCTTCAGGACTTGAAAAATGTCAGATACCTGATGAAGTAAATGTTGTAACACTTGAAAATTGCGTCAACAATCTTCAAAGCGTCATCATTAACTCATATGAAAAGGCTTGTCCTTTAAGTGTAGTCAACCCTAAAAACGCACCATGGTGGTGCAAGGAGCTAGACAAAATGAGAACAAATCTCAGAAAATTGTTCAACAAAGCAAAAAACTCTAAAGACGTAGCAGACTGGCGTTCTTTTCAAGAACACAAATCTGTTTATAAGAAAACCATTCGTCAAAAACAACGATCTACGTGGCAAAACTTTACAAGCAGCATTGAGACTACTGCTCCTGTTGCTCGCTTGAAAAAGGTTTTCTCAAAAGATCCAAACTTACAGCTTGGCTGCCTCAAACACGAGGACGGCTCTTTTGCTTCTTCTTTAACAGAAAATAATGAAATTTTGTTAAAAACTCATTTTCCAGGCTGTGTAATTTCTCAAACCAACAATTGGGCAGCACGCGAACACACCTCCTCGGAGGAAGCGTTCACGCTATCCTCCAAAATTGTTGATGAGACACGTACAACCTGGGCAATAAACTCTTTAAAGCCATATAAATCACCAGGTATGGATGGCATAGTACCTTCCCTTCTTCAATGGGGATGTGAGCAACTGCTACCTCATCTGGTTTGGATATTTAAGGCGTGTTTAACCCTCACATATGTACCTCTACAATGGAGGGAAGTGAAAGTAGTGTACATTCCTAAACCAGGACGGTCAGACTACTCATCACCTAAATCTTATCGCCCAATAAGTCTTACCTCAGTTCTTCTTAAAACTCTGGAAAGACTGTGCGACAGATACATTAGAGAGACTGCGCTTTCTCGCCATCCTCTTCACCCCAATCAACATGCCTACATCCAGGGTAGATCAACCGAGACTGCACTTCACGCTGTAGTTAGTAGGATCGAGAGATCGATGGAATGTAAAAATTCCACCCTGGGTGCTTTAATTGATATAGAAGGAGCTTTTGACAAAGCGACTTTTAACTCCATAGTCAACGCTCTAAGTGAACATGGCGTTGAACAACCACTAATTATGTGGATTCAGTTCATGCTTGAACATAGAGCCGTTAAGTTTTCGCCAGAAAACTCAACCATAAGGGGTTACGTTACCAAAGGTTGTCCTCAAGGAGGAGTCCTTTCACCTCTCCTTTGGGTCATTGTAGTTGACAGCCTTTTACAGCTACTCAATAGCAATGGTTTCTACACCGTTGGTTATGCAGATGATATTACAATTCTGCTAAATGGCAAATTTGAGAACATACTTTGTGAAGTGGCCAACAATGCTCTCAAACTTCTTGAATCTTGGTGCGAGGAACACTCACTTTCAGTTAACCCAACCAAAACTGAGATGGTCCTTTTTACCAGAAAACGTAAAATCGGCAGACTCAACATGCCGAAACTCTTCAATCAAACTCTAGGCTTTTCAGATACAGTTAAGTATCTGGGAGTTACACTTGACTGTAAATTGACCTGGGGTCAACATCTAAACCAAAAAGTTGAAAAAGCCTGCATTGCCTTCTGGCAATGCCGTCGTGTTATGGGTCGAACTTGGGGGCTAACTCCCAAGCTCTCATTTTGGCTCCACACAGCGATCATTAGGCCAATGATTACGTATGGTGCTCTGGTCTGGTGGCCTAAAGTCAGGCAATCAACAGCATCTTCGAAATTAGAACATGTACAGAGACTGGCATGTTTAGCAATTACTAGTGCAATGCGCACTACACCGACAGCGGCTATGGAAGTCCTTCTGTGTCTCACTCCTCTTAATCTTTATATAGAGGAGGTAGCACTAAAGACTGCTCTACGCCTCTCACATTCAGGTTTCCTACCAAAATCAGGAGTAAGCTGCAAACACAGCTCTATACTGCAAGAAGCATTTCGTTCTGCTCCTCCTTTGCAGATGAATGCGGACTGCATACCTCCCAAATTTAACTTCGATAAACCCTATCGTGTTATACTAGATGGTCAGGGAGCCTTCAGACCTGACATCTTCATCTTTACAGATGGCTCCAAAACGTCCACAGGCTCAGGCTCGGGAATCTTCTCCGAAGAACTGAACCTTAACGTTAGCATACCCCTTGGTGTCCACACCACTGTCTTCCAGGCTGAGATTATGGGGATAATGCAGAGCGCAATACTTGTGAATGAACTTCAGGTTCAAAGCAAGTCAATTAGGATAACAACAGACAGCAAGGCAACTCTTCAAGCTCTCAATGGCTGCAAAGTCACGTCAAAGCTTGTCGAGCTATGTCAACAAGCACTGTCCGTCATATCCAAGAACAATGCCGTAGAACTCACTTGGGTTAAAGGGCATAGCGGTAATGAAGGTAACGCTAAGGCAAGGCTCGTCTTCCCTGCCTTGTGGCCCGGAACCAATACTTCCGTTGGCAACTTCAACTCTTCATGACTTTGTCAAAAACTTTAGCTTTGAAAATTTTTTAGTTCACTGGACTACCACACCTCAATGCAGACATGCAAAGAGACTAATTGCGAGGCCAACTATTAAACTGGCAAACTATCTCACTCGACTCTCTCGAAATAACCTTCAACTTCTTGTCGGCATTTTGACGGGACACAGTCGTTTAAACAAACACATGCACCGCATGAAAATCGTCAACAGTCCTTTATGTAGAGGCTGCGAAGAAGAAGATGAAACTGTGGAGCACATCCTATGTGAATGCCCTGCTTTGTCTTCAAAAAGAGGATCCATACTAGGGGAATTCTGGCCGGACATGGCCACCCTAAGCACAACTCCCGCTGCTGACCTGTTGGATTTCTTCCTGAGTGTGGAATGGCTTCAGGATCTGTAGCAAGGAGCTGTGCTACCCGGAGGATGTACAATGGGCCCGTCTGAGCGGCCTAAGTGCATGTGGAGTTTCTACTCCACCCTCCCTTTTATATCCAAGATCCAAGATATCATTGGATTCAGAATTATATGTAGAATTCAAATATGTAAAAATATATAGTGTGTTCCATTTGAAATAAGAAAGTTGATGTCATTTCCGGTTTAACCGGAAGTGTTACATATATAAATAATATACATTCTAACGTTCCCTTATGTCTAGTTTATGTATGTACAATTTCATTAAGATTGCTTTATTAATAAAATAGGTCATAGTAGCCGCATCCCGCAATATTTTTCTCAGGCTGTCTCTCGTATGGCCCACTTTTTCTCGGGCACTCATATACAACTGAATTTTTTATATTTTCTAATATTTGAAGTCCAAACTATCGATAGGAACAATATTCAATCTGCTAACAAGTGAGCGCGCAGATATGTTCATAAATGACGTAAAAAAAATTTTTTATCTCAACATCGGCCCACTTTAGGTAGGCAGCCAAAGCGGTTTGGGATACTTTAATATACTTCTCATCATTTCTACAAGGTTCCATCCTGCTAACAAGTGAACACCGTTATCTTGCAGTGGGATCTCGTACTAAAAGAAATGTTCGCATGCCTTTACTTTACTTATTAAGAAGCAAGGAACGGTGAACAGGCCAGAGTAGAGCAAGATGGCGAGGTCTTAGAACATTGTAATTGTAAACCTTATTATATTATATGATATTAAGATAGTGCTAATAAACAAATCAAAAGTATAACTGTGTTTGATATTAAAAAAGTTATAGCAAGCCACTTGTTAAAAATACTCTTCGAGTATGATGGGGTTAAGTACAGAAAAATGTTAGGTAAGAATATTTTCTAGTTTTAAAAAATTCAAAAAATATTGTCAAAAATACTCTTCCAGTATCAAAAACGGATTATGTTGGACTCGAGTTATTTTTTAAAGTGCGCCGCAGGCTAACCTAAAACTATTGTGGTTTTCAAACATGCACTTCTGCGCTTATGCAACTACAATTTATGCGCTTTTCCAATGTTGTTTTATGCGCTTTTCTAATGTGATAAGCGAAAACTGATAAAGGCCAAATGCGCTTATTTAACACAAACTTAGTGAACAAGTGATCAAGTGTATTTTTCGCTCTTGTACATTCATTAGGGTGGTTGCAGCGATACTTTTAAATCAATTGACAGCCTTCATGAAAAATAGAAAAATGAACTTAAATACATATAATACTGCCGTAGAATAATATTTCAAGGGTTGGAAGAATACCGTAACAGATATTTTTTCATTTAAAAGAAATATATGTTATTAAATAAAACCTAAAACATTAAATTAAAGTGGAATAAAGTCATTGTATTTAGAAAATTCAATATATATTACATAAGTAGACACAGAACTGTGTTCATATAAGTTATTTATTATAATTTTATATTTTAGAATATGATTTTTTAGAGAAATATTAATTTTATGTACGGTTTCTATCATGCGTAGTTAGATGATAATCGTGGCAACGCAGCACTGTGTTTTTCAACGTGGTACTACTGTACTACGTGAGATTTGACGTTTATGTTAAGTTATATGTTTTGTAACATGTCGAATATGAATGAGCGCTTGCGGTATAAAGGCCGATTTATAACAAAAAGAAAAATTAAAATGTTATAAATGCCAATAAGAGAAGAAAAGTGAATGGTATATCTACAATTCAAAATTAAATTCCAAGTGGACGACGCATTGTCGAGTTAAATCTTTTGGCAGAAGGGTTATGGTGTAATTCGTGTGATATACCTCTTTCACTGAAAAACATTGTAAGTGAAAGAATTATTAGTCTTGCTAGCATTCTAATAGTTCGCTGTTATCAATGTCTATGTAATTATGAAATTTCGACTTCGAAAAGACAACAGACCGTTGACGATCGCTCAAAGCTTAGGTTCATCGTAAATACAAAGAGTGCTGTCGGTAAGTACCTATTTTATTGTAAAATTCTCTGACTGTGTTGTATAGGTACTCCTTCGAAAATTCATTGAAAATTAGATAAGCATTGTGGCCAGATTTGAAACTTACCTACAAGAACTGAACGAAGCTAGTTTGGCAGAAGTTTTGTATTTAGTATTTACGAATATATTTTGTAAATCTGCAAATATATATTTTTTTTCAAAAAATAATCATGAAAAATAAAGTTACAATATACAATACAAATAATACAAAATAAACCACATCGTCAACAACAAAAATTAAAAATTGTCTGTCAATACATAAATTACGTAATCCATTATACCCAAATTTCTACACAATTTTCTATTTTGTATAATTGGCTTTTGTGAGTATAATTTCATATCAATAATGATAAATAAACTACATCGTCACCTCTAAAGCCGGGATTACGATGGTTGTAACGGAACGGAATGTAACGTAATGTGACGGAACGGAATGTAAACGTAACGTGAAACAGAGTCGTGTCTATTTACGATGACCGTAACGTAAAGTAACGAAACGTCACGTATAGTGACAACGTGAACATGCCGCCCGTAAATAAAAATTGGCTCTACTTTATCATGGCAGGATATTTGTATTTACGGATAAAGAGTAAAAGAAGAGTAAGAAGAGTTGGCGTCCGAGATATTTTTCGAAGGAGGATTGATTTTGGAGACGGACACAACCTTCTAGAAGAATTGCGATTTGGAGATGCGGAACTTTTTTTTACCTATACCAGGATGAATACTAAACGGTTAGGATAATAATTCCTGCTGTAAATACACTAACTACATATTCACTAATAATACTCCAATTTAAGCTTTAAATATCTTTTACGTTTGGTCAGCCCGTTTATAAAAAAGTGAGAAATGTATACTGCTCTTAGCCCAGCCCAGAGATTGGCTATGACATTGAGGTATGTATACCCATTTTCACTCAAGTACCCTAGGAGTGTTGCAGGGAATGCAGGTGAGTAATTATTGCATAAATTTTACAGATTTCTTGCGGCAGGGGATAGCCAGGACACGTTGAGCTTCGCATATCGATGTGCCCAGAGTACTGTGTCCAAAGTACTTGCCGAAACAACAAGAGTACTTATTTTTGTATTAAAGCCGGTTTATTTGAAAGCTCCATCAAGCGAGGAAGAATGGCGACGCATTGCAGAAGGTTTCTGGAATTAATGGCAATTTCCACACTGTATCGATGCAATTGATGGCAAGCACATTCACATTCAGGCCCCACAAGCATCACAAAGCGTTTTTTTTAATTATAAAAAAATGTTTAGCATAGTACTAATGGGAGTGTGTGATGCCGAATACAATTTCGTCATCATTGATATTGGTGCTGAAGGGTCACAAAGTAACGGTGGTATTTTTGGCAACTCTGAGTTGGGTATGCGTTTAGAAGAAAAATCGCTTCATGTTCCCAGCTCTACCGTTCTCTCTGGTACCAATGTAGACATGTCATTTTTTCTGGTGGGAGATGCCGCATTCCCTTTAAAGTCATACCTTATGAAACCTTATGGTGGAAGAAGTATACCTCATGAATGTTCAGTTTTCAACTACAGACTGAGCAGGGCAAGAAGAGTAATCGAAAACGCATTCGGGATCTTGGCGGCTAGATGGAGGATATTCCGGCAACCAATTATCGCCTCGGTGGAAAATGTAGACAAAATAGTAGAATGTGCTGTTTGTCTTTACAATTTTATTAGAAAAACTGGCGATAGTCAGTTAAATCTAGAATACTGCCCACCCAAGTTTGTTGACATGGAATCATCTGGAGGTGAGATTATTTCTGGAGATTGGCGCAATATTGTGGCTGGAGAAAATGGTTGCCATTGTCGATGGTTCACGAATGGGTGCAAGAAATTCCGCCTTAGCAATCATGCGGCAGCGAGATTCTTTGAAAAATTATCTCAATGGACCTGCAGCTTTGTCGTATCAAAATTACATTGTTCGATCGCGTCAAGGGCAATAATATCAGTAATTGCTTATTTAGTAGGTACTTGCCTACAAACTTATTATAAAAGATTTATTTAAATTATTGTCAAATAAAATAGCTTGAATAAATTTGGCTTTAAAAAAATTATATTTTGTAATTTATTAATATTATTTTAAATTATAAATATAAATAAAAACTATAAAGATCCATCTGCCAAAGCTGCCTCTTCACATTCTTGCACTAGATCTCTGAATTTTTTTCGGAAATGCAATTTTAAAGCTGGCGTTTTAATATTTTTCAGAGCCAGGTCAACACTTCTCCCGATAATGCTATCTGGATCATTGTACGGATTCGTTTCAGCAGACAACGATTTATTCATATTAGTCAAAGTTTCTTTAAATAACATGGTAGTGTCGTCGAGTTTTGACTTCTTGCAGCGCCCAGTAGGTCCTAAATATGGTAGTGATGCCGCAGCGGACGATGAAGTAGAGGGTGTCTCGGGATACGTCGGCAGAACCGTATATTCGGTTTTCTCTTTTTCTGTGTCTTCCACAATTATGGACGTTTCTCGCATTTGTTCAGGTTCAGGTGATAAATTACGTTGAGTCCAAAATGTGTCGTCAGTCGTTATTGTAGGGGTTTCGATGGAATGAACTGCTACTGAACGCCTTGGTAAATTACACACCGAACTGGAAGTTAAATAACAAAATAAATTAAATACCAAATTGAAAGCTACTTAAAAACGCAGAAAACACTCACTTCCTTTTGCGAATGTGGGATTTTAAAAAGCACATTAATTTAAAATAAATCCATTCGGGTTTTCCACTAGCTGCAGCACCACTTCTGGTCTGCAACTCTGTTAACCGATTTTCTCTGGAGAACCTGTCACGAAGTACACTCCATCGTGCTATACATTCTGCCGGAGTACCTGCAGTTCAATGCATTTACAATTAACTATATTTAACAAAAACATATAAAAATTTATAAAACAAATATAGCATACCTCCAATTGCTTGTGCTATTGCTTTCCATGCTGCCTCCTTGATAGCAGGATTCTTGAATCCAGCGTGGGATTTATCATAAATTTCTGACCGTGCTCTTACGGCTTCAATTAGCTCACAGTCATTCATTTTTTATATTATAATTATATAATTATAATCAATAATAAGCACGTGTACTTGTCAATATTTATTTAATCAGAATAACAATCACAACAAGGTACATAAAACAAATCAAAACAACCGCCTTCTGAATTCCCTAATTAGGAGCTTTCTCATTGGTTTCTAAAATCACGTGACACTCACGTCGGAACGCAACGGGACGTGAAAGTTTGACATTGTCAAGCTTTGCCGTTACGTTACGTTCCGTCCCGATCCGTCACAGCTATCATAATCAGTTCCATATGCTAACATGTAGTCAAGGTTTTACGTTTACATTCCGTTCCGTCACATTACGTTACATTCCGTTCCGTTACAACCATCGTAATCCCGGCTTTAAAAAATAAAAATTGTCAGTGAAAACATAATTTACGTAATCCGTTACACTTGTTTGAATTCAAAGTACCTACTTATTTAAAAAATCAGTCCCCCAAATTTGCACACAATTTTATATTTTGCATAATTACCTTTAGTGAGTATAATTAAATACAAATAATGCAAAATAAACCACATCGTCAGAGCTAAAAAATTAAAAATTTTCAGTCAAAAGAAACATAGTTTGCGTAATTCGTTGTACTTGCTTGAATTCACAGTATTTAAAAAATCAGTCTCCTAAATTTGTACACAATTTTATATTTTGCATAATTAACTTTAGTGAGTATAATTAAAATAAATTCAAATAATGCAAAATAAACCACATCGTCAGTCCTAAAAAATTAAAAATTGTCAGTCAAAACATAATTTGCGTAATTTGTTACACTTGCTTGAATTCAAAGTACTCGTATTTCAAAAATGAGTCCTCCAAATTTCTATACACTTTTCTATTTTGCATAATTGCCTTTTGTGAGTATAATTATGTTTCATACCAATAATGCTAAATGAACTACATCGTCATTTCTAAAAAATAAAAATTGTCAGTCAAAACATAATAATTATTACAATGTTGCAAGGATTCTTGGTTCCTTCCTGCTTATTCGGAGAATTGCATTATTATCTTTCACTATTTGTTCATTGTTGTTATTTTATTATATTTTTTAAATACAAATTTTATGCCATGACCTTATAAACATAAGTGGTATTTTTTTTCATTACTTCCCACTGCGAAATACAATACGATATAATAATTTACTTTTCATTTAAAAAAAATAGCATTCTTTACCAGCCTGAACGAGATACATTACAAATTTCGCCACTTTAGATGTACTTACAATCATTATTGTATTTATTTAATTTATTTTATTCAATTTTGACGTTTTAAACTGCTATTATTAACTCCATAGCAACAACTTTAAATAAATGTTTATTCACAAGTGAATTAATTTTTTTTTTAAATCACTCAACACATTTTTAAATTAAATAAAAAAAAAATTAAATTTATAATTCATATATTTGAAATAATTTCGTCAAAATTGAATAAAATATTGTATAAACCACGTGAGATACGAATGTTTATTCACTCGAAGAAATTATCCCACTCGCCCTTCGGGCTCGGGGGCTAAACTTTCTTCTCTTGAATAAACATTCATGTATCTCACTTGGTGTATAAATATCTATTATGCACGGTCGTATCATAATTTGTCAATTATACACGAATTTCTGTGACATGAACGTCATTTTATAGCCCGTGGGACTGTTTATAGCGCAGTGCGCCATAATGAAACGTCAAATCATCATAATGAAAACAGTTAAAATTTTCAATTATTCTCATGTAAACTACTAATATAATTCTATAAATAATCATTTTCTGTAATTAGTAATACATTTTAAAAGTTAAATACCATCATTTTTACTTACATTTAACATAAATTATCTCGTAAATAATGTTTAAATTCAATAATGACAACTTTGACATTTGGATTTATGTTTATTTTCAGAATGTTTTTGGTATCTTAGCAACAGTACAAGAATTTATGAATTTTTGGTTCTTTGATCTATTTGGACAGTTAAAATTAATAAATTTATTTAATATAAAATAAAGTTGTGTATGTACCACGGGCGTAACTTGCTTTTATGGCCTTTGATGTGTTTGTAGCCCTCGGCTGCGCTCGGGCTCAAAATCACGTCTCACACCATAAAAGTCTCCTTACACCCTTAATACATAAATAACTATTATGTATTATTTGAAAGAAACTGTTTTATGTTATTTTTTCATCATTATCAGATGGATGGTGAATAAAAAATACATATTTGTGACTTAATATATCATAATCTTTTCCAGTGTCGGATTATCCATTAGGCGCATGAGGCGGCCACCTAAGGGCCCGGGCCTGCCAGGGGCCCGGCCACGCACCAATTTTTTAAATTTTATATATACGAGTTTATCTCTAAAACAGAAATTTACTTTCAAATGATTTTTTACAAATGCGATCAGAACATTATCGATGATTCTCCAGAAAAGCTTTCTGTTAAATATCAAGCAGATTTGAATCATCAAATTTAAGAAAAGAGTTTCAATATTTTCAAATTCTTTGCAAAACCACAATTTCTGACACAATTAATAGATAAGATAGGTCGTTTTCCATGTTGAAACGGGTAAAAAATTACCTAAGATCAATTATGGGGCAAAATAGGCTAGATGCGCTTTCATTGCTTATGTTGAGTGCGATAGTATGGATAATATCGACGCAGATAGCCTTATAAAAGACTTTGCATTTGCATTAAAGAAAGCAAGAATAGTTATTTGTCCAACTAGAGAGGAAAGCGTTTCTTTTTTCCACAAGAGCTCGAAGTTTGTGTCACGAGCGCAGCGAGTGAGACAATCGAGCAAGAGTGGAAAAAGAGCTTACCTCTCGTGTTAGACACAACATTTTTTTCACGACATATTTAAAAACAATGTAAATGTAGAAGAAACACATAACTCGAAGTTAGGTTATAACTGCCATCTGTCAGAATGACGTTTGAAAACAACGAAATGCAGCCAATATGCCAAATTAAATTTAAGTTGTAAAATCGTGAAATAGTAGAAAAAGAAAGTATAAAACATAATAATTGTAAAATAATAGTTTACAGTATATCACTATAAAATCAGAATTTTCAATAAAATAATAAATTTACTTACAATTTTTCAAATATTTCAACGTTTATAAAAAAAAAACATTTAAAATTAGATACCATGAAAACATAGAATATATCGACGCAGGTAACACAATGACAGACTTTGCGTTTAAGAAAGCAAACAACAAATTTATATACTTACAGTTATATTTATATTTTTATACTATTAGAAATAAGAGAGAGTTTTGTACTTAAATGAAAAGATAGGTACTCGACTGTTGTAGGATAATTAAAGTTTGATTTTGATCGAATTGCAGTCTTATTATTTTTAGGTTGTTTGTTTACAAAACCAACGTTTCGGCACACATCTGCGCCTTCATCAGGGACAAGTAATCTTATGGGTAAGTATTGTAATAATTTGACATGATTAATTTCAATTTATTATTGAAATATCGTACTTTTAACCTGTTCTTGGTTGATGAAAGAGGTGCTGGTTGAACTGTTGAACATCTTTACCTTAAAATTACGATATTTCAATAATTAATTCAAATTGATCATGTCAAATTGTTATAATACTTACCCATAAGTTTAATTTTCCCTGATGAGGGCGCAGATGTGTGCCGAAACGTTGGTTTTGTAAACAACCTAAAAATAATAAGACTGCATTTCGATTAACATCAAACTTTAATTTATTTTAAGTTTATTTTTGTTTAAATTGTTTTTTTTTTCTTATTTACTTACTTTTTATTTATTTAAATTATAAAATATATTTTGTGGTGATTAATTGTAGGGGTCCGAAAATTATTACCGCCTTAGGCCCGAAAGAACCTTAATCCGGCCCTGATCTTTTCGTATTATGCGGAAAGTACAACAAAAACTTGGAGCGTGTGAAGTGTTGTTGTCGCCACGCCACTTCGGCGTTCACACGCTCCAAGAACGCAATAATTTCCATATTTTTCAACCATGTAACTAAGGTCAATTTATGAGAAGAAACAGTATCTATTTGGTGGAAATTGACTGTAAACAAACTGAAACGGAAGTTGAACTGAGAATTTAAACAAAGAGTGTGAAAAATCCGAGATTTATTTGTGTTGCACCTTAAAATTTCCGAAGCTGCACCTCGAATTACGTAAGTCCGTGTTGGTTGACGATTGACAGGCGATTAAATTTCTAATAAACATGAACAATTCGAAATTAAATTCGGTTTTGGGTGAAGGTGTCGCTACACCTAGAGCTATGTCTACACCAGCGTGTGATGTAAGGGAGATGTAACGAGAACTATTAGAGCGTGAAGTGGATCTTTTAAAACGAGAACGTGAGTTATTAGATCGCGATCGTAAATTCATGCAAGATAGCTCTTGCAAATACGTCAATGACTTTACGGGAGCCATGTGAACTGGCTGAAAAATTATTAGTTGAGTTCGATCCATCGCGAAAAACGGGATTAAGTGCTGAACAGTGGGTAAATCGGGTGGACAATATTGGTACAACGTATGCGTGGGACGATTCGTTAAAACTAGTGCAAGCAGTTAATAAACTACGAGGACCTGCCAAGCTGTGGATGGATGGATTAGTGAATGATGTCACTACCTGGGAAAGTTTTAAACAACAGCTACTACATTGAAGTTAACAAAATGTTTCTTTCTTGCAACTAAGATTGAATACCTTGGATACGAGGTAGATACCGAGGGAATTAAACCTGGGAAAAGGAAGACTAATGCTATAAGCAACATTGAGAGACCTAAAAACGTGCACCAAATACGTCAATTCCTGGGATTGACAAGTTATTTCAGAAGATTTGTGCCAGGATTTGCAACCATAGCGAAGCCACTGTCAGTGTTAACGAAGAATAATACACCGTTTGTCTGGGGTGACAAACAAGAAGACGCGTTTACTATTCTAAAGAAGAAATTAACAGACGCACCACTTCTTGTTCTGTATGATGTAAATGCCGAATATGAAGTGCATACTGATGCCAGTCAAGATGGACTTGCAGGTATTCTCCCGCAAAAGAAGAATGGTGAAGCAGAGAAACCGGTTGCTTACTATAGCCGGCAGACGACGACAACAGAGAAAAATTATCTCAGTTACGAATTGGAAACTCTAGCTGTGAAGGAAGCAGTTGATAAATTCCGCGTGTATTTATTACACAAACATTTCCGAATACTTACAGACTGCAATGCTCTCAAATTAACAATTAAAAAGAAGGAATTGCTACCAAGGATCGGGAGATGGTTATTGAGCCTCCAAGAATATTCCTTTACAATTGATTATCGACCAGGAAAAGCGATGAAGCATGTCGATGCTCTCAGTCGTAATTCGAATGAACCTTCATCAGAGATGGAAGTTGCAGGTACGAAAGTTTGTCGTATCAAACAAGAAGATTGGTTGAGTACGATGCAGCAACAAGATGAATGAATTCTAAAAATCTTAGAAATACTAAGCAGAAGGCCTGAAGATGAAATAGAAAAACAAATTCATGTTGACTACAAAATTCAAAATCATCGACTATACCGTAAAGTTAATAATGACATGAGATGGGTCGTTCCAAGAGGTGCAATTTGGAAAGTTATAAATGAAAACCATGATAAAATGGGACATTTCTCAGAAGACAGGACACTAGAACATTTAAAAAGGTATTTCTGGTTTCCGAAAATGAGAAGAAAGGTAAAGAAATATATATTATCGTGTATAGAGTGCGCCTGCCACAAGCGTCCTGGCGGAAAGAAGGGAGCCGAAATGCACAATATAGAGAGAACAACAGTACCATTCCAAACGGTACTCATGGACCACTTAGGCCCATATCCAAAGAGCAAACGAGGCAACACTCATGTCCTAGCGATGCAAGACAATTTCACAAAATTCATAATTTTGCGAGCTGTGAAAAACACTGAAACAAAATCAGTGTGCCAGATAATGCATGAGATGACAAGATTGTTTGGGTGTCCGAAATATGTGATAACCGACCGAGGCACAGCCTTCACTGCGAAGCAATTTGAGAAGTTATGTAAAGCCAACGATATAATACATATCCGAAACGCAACCGCAAAGCCGAGAGCAAACGGCCAAGTCGAGCGAAGCAATGCAGTAATCGCGTCCGCCATAAACACAATGTCTCAAGAAGATAGTAACTGGGATGATAACATACGTGACATACAGTTTGCAATGAATTGTATGAGAAATAAAACAACGAAACAATGTCCTCATGAACTGTTGTTCAATTTTAATCCGAGAAATGCATTACAAAATGCCCTAATTCTGGCATTACAAGATGACAATGAAGAAGAGGAAGTGAATATTACACAGAGACGTGAAGAGACACTGCAAAATATTCAGCGAGCACAACAGCAACAGAAAACGCGGTTTGGCAAATTACATAAGAAGCCACGACAGTACAAAAAAGGAGATCTGGTTTTAGTGGAACGAGAAAGCCAAGTAAGTGGAGAACCTCGAAAACTTACCGCCAAATACAAGGGGCCATATTTAGTCGTTGAAGCTCTGTCGCATGATCGTTATCGCTTAGGAGAAGTACCAGGAGCGAAAAGAATCCAGCGTTCATTTAATTCGGTATTCTCAGCCGATCGCATGAAACCATGGTGCGCGTTGATGGAAGAAGAAACGGAGAGCGAAATCGAAGACGATATTGAAGATGATGAGCCAGAAGAAGTAGGTATAGATTCTCTATGTTCACAGATCACCACACCAGGGCCCGAAGACGGACCCACAAGTCAGGAAAGGCCGAATGTTAGCCAAGTTGAACTCCCCGCGCCAAGTTGTTACCTGATGCGGCGCGGCGAGAGAGGACCCGACGAGCGCCAAAGCCGAGATGCGAGTGTGGTTGTTGAAAGTTAAAGTAACATGGTTGGCAACCAAGCGGTCGCGAGAAGAAAAGGATTGTTATGTTATTATTAAATTACAAAAGTGTAACTTGTGTTAACGAAATTATAGATATTACATTTAAGCTAAAAGAGTTTTATTTAGTGTCTAACATAGGTATGTACCCACAAATATAATCACTGTAGTGGGAAATTGTAGTTTTTGATTGTAACTTTATTATGCCATATAAATATTAAATAACGTAAAATTCCGTAATAGTTTTACTTGTCATTTTCAAGCAAATATATACATTTTTTGTTTTCATTGGTAAGTAGATAAACAGAGATTGTAAAAAATTTGTAGAATTTTTAACTTCTTGTAATTGCGAAACGGTGATATAATAGATATTAATGATACAAGTTTGACATAGCCAAGGTTATGAAACGGGTGTGATGTTAAATCAGGAGGCGAATAGCCGAGTGTTTTTATCACCCAAGTTTCATTATGCTAGATATCAAACGTGTATCATTCAATATTTTATCTACGATGGCCTTAATTGCTGCTAAATTTTATTTGATGTTCGACATTTGAAAAACATTTAGTGTAAAATTCATAGCTTGAAGGGCCGGTTTCTGAACAGATATTTAACTGTCCAGTTAATTTAACCCTTCAATAAACTTGAAAATGGGTTTCTGAAACATCAAATTTGTATTTAACTGCCCCGTTAAGTTAACGCGGCAAATAGGTCAGTTTAAATTAACTGACGTTTAATAAACTATGATTTTCGTCATTTGTTTGTATTCACCGGGTACTTCATAAATATAAAATCACAGGTTACAATTGTGCGTTTTTGCTAATTTAATAATTTGCAGTTCTATGCCCTGTTTGATTTTGCAAATTATAGTCTTTTGTAATTTGCTGCCACGCTAATTTTTTTTTTGCGATTGTGATCGCATCATTTTCTTCATTTTCAATTAGTATTCCCCGTCACCAGTTCAAAAACAAAATCCTTTTCACTTTCAGTGTAGTTTTTGCAGCAAATTCGCTTTTCTTCCATTATTTTATATCGATGTTTATCACTAATTGGCAAAATTATAAAATTTGAAATTTACGTCAAAATTACCGACGATACTAGTGCCATCTATTAGATTTAAAAATGAGAATAAGTTCAGGATTAAACCATGAGTTAGTTATTTGACGTATAATTTAACTGACGCATGTTTCCAGAAACCCAAAATAATTTTAACCTTTCAATAAATTTAACGGGCGGTTTGCTAACTGGTCAGTTAAATATAAGTTCAGAAACCGGCCCTAAGTATCATTTTATTCATTGTTATGGCAACTATTTGTTTGTTTGCTGTTGTTGATAGTAAAGAATATTGACTTGTGTCAAATTTTGTGTAAAAAAAAATTCAGCATCTTCTGGTTTAAACATATCTAATTGTAAAAACTTTGACTTGAATCCCACGAAACATGTTACCTCCATGCGATGTTACAAATTATCTTATAAAGATCGCATTTGTAACATCACAATATTACATACCACAAACATCACAGAGATGTTAACATTGCTGATACCATATCACGGAGAGGTTAAATAAAGGATGTCACTTAAAGTTGCATTTGTGATATCCCTCGATGTTCTAAATTGATCACAAAAGTGATATCGTCAAAGTAATGTCGATGAGAAATCCATTTTGTGAGGTCGCATAGAGATCATAAAAGTAATATCGCTGACAGGTTAATTTCGTGAGGTTGCAGAGGATCATAAAAGTTATATCGCCGAGAGATAAATTTTGCGAGGTCGTATAGAGGTCATAAAAGTGGTATCGTCAATATATTAATTTCAAGACATTTTTCTGTAGGAGATACGTCACATAACATGTTATTCAATTTTAATTTTTAAAATTTTTAACAGAAATTTTGTGAAGAAAAAATACGAGTTTCAAGGTATTATCTCTTCTTCAAAAATATTAAATTTAAAAAAATCATGCAAGTAGCCCATTGTGATGAACCTTGTAAAAATGTTTAATAAGTCTAAGAAAATTAATATACCTAGTCATACATTGTTACGGTTCACCAAGACTTCATTCTTTTGTATCCTAAAATTTATATTAAATATAGTAGCTGCTTAACATATTTCATAATTCATACCTTAATATTACATAATTGTTCTATTGTTGCTTTATTTCACCGTAGGATCACTGTAAAATATTGTGTTGTTGTTTCTAGCGCTTGACAGTTCGTAATTGACACATTCTTGTTGTAGTTCCAAGAGTTCCCGCTTAGTTTAAATTCAATTTGTAACTTTATTTAAAAATACTACAGCAATTAGCTTCACTTCTAAATATCACTTATATTCATATTCCCTTATTGTATAATTAATTTATATTTATTCTGAAGGCTGGTAACCGCGCAATCAAACGTAGGTGACGTATTGTTGAATTACTGTTGGTTAGGCAACCAAAAGAACTCGGACGCAGCCCCGGTCGACGGCGAAGCACCCCGATGCAATATTAATTAGTTTATAATATTAATTGTTCTTAACCTTGGCGGGTTAAAACGACTTAAGTCAGTTAGTAAGTGACCGTTGGTGTGAAAGAATTGTTCAGCGATAGTTAGTATTTTGCCATTGGATTTGTATTGGAATTATTGGAGTTTTGGGAAAGATTTAACTACTCACATTTGAGGATTTACGCTGGCATTTCATTGGGAATTTATTCCACGGGACATTACCCGGATTTTTGACGCACCAGTCACGCATTTTTACTATTACTTCGAAGCCGCTCATCAACCTAGGTAATTGATTAATTAACTAATTTTGGCTCATACAGTATTTAGCCTCGCCAATGGTTACGTTCTGAATAGTGAACTAATTAATGCATTACTAATTGGAAGTGCAGTTGCTGGTAGACTTGCGGTTTGCTAACGATGTTTCTTTTTCAGGCTTCCAATTCTTATTCTTATTTTATTCGTATATTTTCTATTATTTGGATTTCCGTATATTTTATTATCGGAATATTTGTCGTTGGAAAATCCGTTGTGGAATTTTCGTGGTTGCTGGAAGTTTTCTTGAGTTGTACGAGAGTTGGATGTCGGAGAGGGTTGAGTTCGAGACGCGTGCAGTGGTAGTCCAGTGCCGCCATTTTCCTTCCGCCATCTGGAACCAGGCTCGAGCGTACCGCCATTTTCCCCACTCCCACGCCACTGTCCGTCATCAGGAAACACAGATAAGCCACCTATTGTTTTATAGTTTGATTATATTGTCGCTAAATAACTTATCACTAATTATTTTGTTAAATCGTACTTACCTCAGAATATTGAGTATTCGCTTTATGATAGTAACAGCCGATCTTATGTAAAGTCTGATCAATCGAATTTCACTGTAGTTTATTTTATGCGTACAGTTGACGCAAGCTTTCCGTAGTTTGTAGTACGACGGCCATAGCTGTTAGGGCACTCGTAGTCATCTAAGTTAGCGCAGTACGTCATAGGAACGCCTTAGTCGACTAACGGTATCCCCCCGTGACTTCGTTGTGCGCACGTAATTATTGCACAAGTTAGCGACGCCCTGGTTAGCTTACCTGTACACTCACTACGCGATTTAGTTACTTTTATTGATTGCTAGTCATCGTTTGATCTGATCCCGATCGTAGCTATTTGTCATTATTTTGTGGTACATATTTGAACTTTACATGTCTGGTTATATCTCTTTATTTTGTAATTATATTTATGCAATTCTGAATTCACTTAATCCATACATTACTGTACATAATATTATACTCACCGTCACTCTGTTTAAATTTTCAATATATGTTTCACGCTAATTGTCAACTCACTGGTACATCATTCTTACGTTACCTGATTCCCCTCCGGTTTGTTGATCAACCCTTAAGGTTGAACCATTTCCAGGCAGATCAACTGGCGTCCAAAATTTACCAGCAAGACTCACCCCTTTCTTCACTGAGTTTAGTCCGTGGTTCGGCCGGCTTTTGGAATTTGACACCGGTACCGTAGCATAGTTATTCGGCGCTCTTAAGGCAGAGTTAGCAAGTTTGACGCCCTTAGAGTTGCACGTAGCAAGTTTGGCGCCCAACGTGGGGCCCTTTATTGTCAGGCCCTTTATTGTCAGGCACTTGTATAATAAGATTGGCACCCAACACTAGTTGACACCACCCTGTACGTGGGCTCATTTTTGTAGGGTTGACCTTTTCGTGAATCTGCATTGATTTAGCTGTTATAGTTGTGGTTGAGCGGTAGTTTAGCTGCTTTATCTTGGTAGATAAGATAGTTTAGCACTAGTTATAATAGTAGTTTAGCTTAGTTTAGATTCGCATTCTCCCAAGTAGATAGGTACTATTCCGTATTCAATATATTTCGTAGTTTAGTTAGTTACACGTAACATAAAAACATGGAGCCTAGAATGGATCCACATCGCTTAACCTCCGACGAACTTTCGTATGAGCTTTTTATTCGCGGGATGTCTTCAGACGGTAAGGCAGACGATAAGAGAGCGAGATTGCGTAAGCGTCTCAAATCGGAACAAGGTAGTGACCCTGATGTAGGAGCGGATATACCTTTAGATCCGAAATCGGAAATTAAGATTTGTACAGCAAAAATCGCCGACTTAGAAACCCTAGTACCTCAGTTAGACGTTGATAACTACAAGAAGCAGTATGCAAAATTGTACACTCGATTGATCCACGTTCACAAGCGATTGAACCGCATCACAGACTCGGATCACCTAGACAAAAAGAACGAATTAATTAAGAAATGTGACAAATGTATTGTTTTATTGAAAACCAAATTTGCTACCTTCGCTTCAGCCTTTCTTGTGACGGAACATGAGACATCGATAAATCAAGTCAAGGAAGCCACAGCTAGTGAGACCGATGGGGATGACGTCGTTGATGATGATGCACAAGTAGAAACGAGTACAGCCGACACACGTTTAGCCCAAGCCTTGGAGATGATCTCCAACAATATGGCATCAACATCTAAGCCCTCATCAGAAAAAGCACAGCACGCTATTCACAAGTGGAATGTAAAATATGATGGTCGATCTTGTTTGTCAAATTTCTTAGAGCGCATAGACGAGCTTCGCACCGCACGTGGAGTGACGAAAGCACAGTTGCTTGCCTCAGCAGTAGACCTATTCACTGGTGACGCATTAGTTTGGTTTCGCGCAAAACGATCACGCTTGTTGTCATGGGATGGATTGGTAGCGGCATTGCGTCGTTCATTCTTGCCAATGGACTACGATTTCGATCTGAAACGAGAGATAACTGAAAGAACACAAGGTCGTGAGGAGAAAGCATCAGTGTATATTGCTAGTATGGAATGTTTATTTAATAGATTGAGCAACAAGCCATGTGAAACAGAACGCATGATTGCTATCCGCCGAAATTTACAGCCTTATTTACAGGATCGGTTACGGTTAGAAGCATATGACACAATAGAGGAATTGGATGATGTGTGCACGCAGTTAGAGGAGCTTCGTATACGTAATTCGCGTTTTAAAGAACCTCCACCCGCTAGTCAATGTTTAGAGCCCGATTTAGCGTATCAACGACCCAGATCGCGTATGATTCCTGTTGCGACAATTACCGGCACTAGAAATTGCTTCAACTGTGGGAAGCCCGGTCACCTAGTTGCTAATTGTAGAGCACCATTTAAACGTCATTGCTATAAATGCGGAAAAGTAGATGTAACTGTTAAAACATGCCCCAATTGTAATTCGGGAAACGGACGATAGATGCAGGCGATGACCGTGCACGGCATCTTTGGGGACAAGAAGCGGTCAGTAGCGAGAATAATATCCTTTTAGATTTTATATTAGCTCACGTACGAGATGATGAACGCCCGTATTTAGAGATTTCTATTTTTGGGAAATCGTTTCTCGGTTTGTTAGATTCTGGTGCGTCTTGCACTATTGTAGGGAAACAAGGTTGGGATATTCTTAAGAGTTTTAATCTTCCGTTGGAGAAGTGGGATAGTATTTGCACTGTGGCAAATGGGAATGAATGTAAAAGTATTGGAATGGTAACGGTTCCAGTTAGATTAAAGGATAGGGTTAGGTTAGTAGAGTTAGTTGTGGTCCCGGAATTACCACATTTATTGATTTTAGGCGCAAATTTTTGGCGCATAATGGGAATTGTCCCAGATTTGAGGTCTGGAGCATGGTCGTTCTCAGCTTCACCAAGTCTTGAATGTAACGCGATTCAATCACGGAGTCATTTAACGTCAGAACAAGAAAGCAGATTGTCAGAATTGTTGGCTAGAACGTTTGGTGATGTAGATAGTCAGTTGTTGGGTTGTACTGATAGAGTACAGCATGTAATTAAGACAAATAGTGCCCCAATTAAACAGCGGTATTACCCGATCTCTCCCGCTATGCAAGAACATGTAAACAAGGAGCTAGATGTTATGCTCGAGCAGGGTATAGTCGAGAAATCGAATAGTCCGTGGTCATCCCCTATATTGATGGTTCCTAAGAAGGATTCAACGTATCGCTTTTGTATTGATTATCGGAAGTTGAACGCGGTGACTGAACGTGACGCATACCCTCTCCCCTATGTCTCCAGTACGCTTGACAAGCTTCGCGACGCGAAATTCTTAAGCTCGCTCGACATAAAATCGGCTTACTGGCAAATACCGATGGCGGAGGAGGCGAAACAATATACTGCGTTCACTGTTCCTAACCGGGGGTTGTTTCAATTCCGCAGGATGCCTTTTGGATTACATAATTCCCCGGCAACATGGCAACGTTTTATCGACCAGGTCATTGGAGTCGATCTAGAACCTCATGTATTTGTGTATCTCGACGATATTGTCATCGTTACTCAAACATTTGACAAACACATGGAGATTCTCGAGATTGTACTAAAGCGACTGCAAGAGGCTGGCTTAACTTTGAGCAAGAGCAAGTGTGAGTTGTGTAGAGAGGAGCTTAAATATCTAGGATATGTTGTCAATAGTCGTGGACTGCATGTAGACCCAGACAAGGTACGCGCAATCTTGGAGATTGGTACCCCAACATGCGTGTCAGAAGTTCGAAGGCTAGTAGGCATGGCTTCGTGGTATCGAAGATTTGTGCCACATTTTTCTACGGTCCTCGCGCCGTTGACGGCGTTATTGAAGAAAAATGCACGTTTTGTGTGGGACAAGACTTGTGAGGAAGCTTGGTTTAGGATTAAGGATAGTTTAGTTTCAGCACCTATTTTAACGTGCCCTGACTTCACGCGCGAATTCGTGTTGCAAACCGATGCATCAAACTACGGGTTAGGCGGGGTTTTGACGCAACAATATCCGGACGGTGAGCGAGTAATTTGTTATTTGTCTAGGTCGCTTACTCGCCCCGAACGTAACTACTCGACCACCGAGAAGGAACTTTTGGCTTTGTTGTGGTCGGTTGAGAAACTTAGGCCGTATTTGGAAGGTACGAAATTTACTGCGGTCACGGACCATTATTCTTTGCTGTGGTTACAGAGTTTACAAAACCCTTCAGGTCGCTTGGCACGCTGGGCTGTGAGGCTTCAGCAATATAATTTCCACATAGTTCATCGGAAGGGAAAAGAGCATGTTGTCCCGGATGCACTCTCGCGCGCAGTACCTGTTGTAGACGTAGTAAATGTAGACACAACCGTAGAATCGAACGATAAGTGGTATACGCGACTCTTGAACGCGGTGGAAAAGGATCCCCTCCACTACCCCGCATTCCGTATCACGGACGGTCAATTGTATAAATACGTGAAGTCAGATGTTTTTGGACTTGTGGATGAAGAAGAAAATTGGAAGGAAGTTGTACCGAAGTCTCGACGTAGGGAATTGCTTTCTACTCACCATGATGTGCCGACTTGTGGGCATCTAGGGGTGTTTAAGACGCTGAACCGGTTGTCTCAGAAATACACTTGGCCTAAAATGAGAACCGATGTAGCGAAGTATATCAAACGCTGTCATATCTGTATTAGAAGCAAACCTGAACAGAAAGCTCCCACCGGTACCATGGGTGGGCATTCAAAAATTTCTAAACCCTGGGAAATGGTTTGCACGGACATTGTGGGTCCTTTGCCTCGTTCATCTCGAGGGTATTCTTATGTGTTGGTAGTTTCGGATTGCTTTAGCAAGTTTTCTTTATTTTTCCCGCTCCGAAAAGCTACGGCAACCAACATTATTAAACACTTGGAGGAAGATGTATTTTTGTTGTTTGGTGTACCACGCATCATGATCTCCGATAATGGTGTGCAGTTCCGCTCGAAGGAATATACTCAATTGATGGCTAGATATCGAGTTAAAACTGCATACACTTCGTTTTACCACCCACAAGCAAACCCAGCAGAAAGAGTAAATCGAGTGCTGAAAACGATGCTCGTGTCATTTATTTCAGATAACCATAAAGATTGGGACAAGTACTTACCGAAGTTAGCATGCGCTGTACGCACCGCGCGTCATGAAGTCACCAATCTTACTCCGTATTTTATTAATTTCGGACGCGAGATGTGTTTGTTAGGCCACTCCGATAGGGTTGATAACCCTGGTGTAGAGAAAATTAGGGATGTAGAGTTAGTGAGAGACGAAGCAAAGTTGGTAGGTCGTTCCTGCAACTTTCAAAAGTTGTACGATGATGTGGGTAAACGCCTCCAAAAATCGTACTTGAAATCAAAAGCTCGTTATGATCTCCGTCGACGTGAAGTAAATTTCCACCCTGAACAACTGGTGTGGCGAAAGAATTTCGTTTTATCCGACGCATCGAAAAACTTCTCGGCAAAATTAGCTGAAAAATTCATCGGACCGTTTAGAATATATAAACGCATATCTTCAAATACATACCAGTTGAAGAATCTCGATGGTAGCATTTTGAACGGCACATGGCATAGTCAGCATTTGAAGCCGCATCCGGAAGATGATGTCGAGATTAACGACTAGTTTGATTTCCGCTGTAGTTTACCATCATAGTTTATTTCTTCTTAGTATTCTCGTGTAGTTTAATTTTAGGTTAGTTTGATTACGTCATTATTTTCTTCGGAAATTTTCCGGGAAAAATTTCCTTGACAGGTGAGGGGGGGATTGTTACGGTTCACCAAGACTTCATTCTTTTGTATCCTAAAATTTATATTAAATATAGTAGCTGCTTAACATATTTCATAATTCATACCTTAATATTACATAATTGTTCTATTGTTGCTTTATTTCACCGTAGGATCACTGTAAAATATTGTGTTGTTGTTTCTAGCGCTTGACAGTTCGTAATTGACACATTCTTGTTGTAGTTCCAAGAGTTCCCGCTTAGTTTAAATTCAATTTGTAACTTTATTTAAAAATACTACAGCAATTAGCTTCACTTCTAAATATCACTTATATTCATATTCCCTTATTGTATAATTAATTTATATTTATTCTGAAGGCTGGTAACCGCGCAATCAAACGTAGGTGACGTATTGTTGAATTACTGTTGGTTAGGCAACCAAAAGAACTCGGACGCAGCCCCGGTCGACGGCGAAGCACCCCGATGCAATATTAATTAGTTTATAATATTAATTGTTCTTAACCTTGGCGGGTTAAAACGACTTAAGTCAGTTAGTAAGTGACCGTTGGTGTGAAAGAATTGTTCAGCGATAGTTAGTATTTTGCCATTGGATTTGTATTGGAATTATTGGAGTTTTGGGAAAGATTTAACTACTCACATTTGAGGATTTACGCTGGCATTTCATTGGGAATTTATTCCACGGGACATTACCCGGATTTTTGACGCACCAGTCACGCATTTTTACTATTACTTCGAAGCCGCTCATCAACCTAGGTAATTGATTAATTAACTAATTTTGGCTCATACAGTATTTAGCCTCGCCAATGGTTACGTTCTGAATAGTGAACTAATTAATGCATTGCTAATTGGAAGTGCAGTTGCTGGTAGACTTGCGGTTTGCTAACGATGTTTCTTTTTCAGGCTTCCAATTCTTATTCTTATTTTATTCGTATATTTTCTATTATTTGGATTTCCGTATATTTTATTATCGGAATATTTGTCGTTGGAAAATCCGTTGTGGAATTTTCGTGGTTGCTGGAAGTTTTCTTGAGTTGTACGAGAGTTGGATGTCGGAGAGGGTTGAGTTCGAGACGCGTGCAGTGGTAGTCCAGTGCCGCCATTTTCCTTCCGCCATCTGGAACCAGGCTCGAGCGTACCGCCATTTTCCCCACTCCCACGCCACTGTCCGTCATCAGGAAACACAGATAAGCCACCTATTGTTTTATAGTTTGATTATATTGTCGCTAAATAACTTATCACTAATTATTTTGTTAAATCGTACTTACCTCAGAATATTGAGTATTCGCTTTATGATAGTAACAGCCGATCTTATGTAAAGTCTGATCAATCGAATTTCACTGTAGTTTATTTTATGCGTACAGTTGACGCAAGCTTTCCGTAGTTTGTAGTACGACGGCCATAGCTGTTAGGGCACTCGTAGTCATCTAAGTTAGCGCAGTACGTCATAGGAACGCCTTAGTCGACTAACGGTATCCCCCCGTGACTTCGTTGTGCGCACGTAATTATTGCACAAGTTAGCGACGCCCTGGTTAGCTTACCTGTACACTCACTACGCGATTTAGTTACTTTTATTGATTGCTAGTCATCGTTTGATCTGATCCCGATCGTAGCTATTTGTCATTATTTTGTGGTACATATTTGAACTTTACATGTCTGGTTATATCTCTTTATTTTGTAATTATATTTATGCAATTCTGAATTCACTTAATCCATACATTACTGTACATAATATTATACTCACCGTCACTCTGTTTAAATTTTCAATATATGTTTCACGCTAATTGTCAACTCACTGGTACATCATTCTTACGTTACCTGATTCCCCTCCGGTTTGTTGATCAACCCTTAAGGTTGAACCATTTCCAGGCAGATCAACTGGCGTCCAAAATTTACCAGCAAGACTCACCCCTTTCTTCACTGAGTTTAGTCCGTGGTTCGGCCGGCTTTTGGAATTTGACACCGGTACCGTAGCATAGTTATTCGGCGCTCTTAAGGCAGAGTTAGCAAGTTTGACGCCCTTAGAGTTGCACGTAGCAACATATCAAAAAATAAGAATCAACAATAATGTATTTTTGACATTAATTTGTAAAAAAAATTATCGAACACAAATCATTATTTATATTTCCAGCACTAAGTTATAAACGTGCCCGGGAGTTAACGACAGAAATTTTCGGATCATTTTCGCAAGCTTAATTTTTTTGTATAAGTTATATTTGTAACGTATAATAGTAATCTGAACGTCTGCCAGCGCACCCCCGCGACAGGGGGTTACAGGAGGGTTACAATTGCAGCAAAAAATCAACAACAAAAATTTATAGCCGCATACGCGAAACTGATTGTACGTATCAGTTGAAACATAAGAAGTTTAGAAAATATCGTCTGCCACCCAAATTCCGCAACAAAACTCGTCTGCCACCCACATAAGTAAGCGCAAAAAAATATAAAAAAAATTTATGCCCGCAAGGATGAAATTGATTGATATGCTTCTTTTTATAGCAGCAAACCCAAATAAATAATAGTCTGCCACTAATAAGATACCACGAAGATCGTCTGCCAAGCGTATGAAGCACTATAAATTGTAGTACAGTAAAATTAGATTTAATTTTTCTCGAAATGGGAACAAATTCCGATAAAGCTGAAAATTTGTACCTTCACATTACCTCTCTTATTAACATACTAAAAGTTCCCTACAATCCGAGTGGTGCGTCAGCCGCCATATTGGAAAGATGGCCGCCGTTTTCAGTTTTTTGCATTTTACTCGTTAGGGGGTAACTTTAAGCGAAATTTCAAATTAATAAATTGTAGAGCAGAAATTTCGCTACAAAAACATATTTACAATTTCTACGTATCATGAACGGTAAGCGAGAAAAATTCGAAAATACATCTTCTAAGTTCGTAGTCAGTGTAATTTTTGTTGAATAAACCATGAATAAATCTTTCGATAAATCTACTATAACATAAAATGTTATTATAATTAATAATATATGCAACTTTTTAAGGAATAATAAAACCGACTTTTCGTTTGAAGCATTCGATTTGACGGATATTTATCTATCACAAGTATTGTTAACAACATTTTGGGGGAGTATAGATTAGCCATAATTTCAAGAAAGAAACTTAAGAAATTTTATTAATTTTTTGTTTTATCAACTTTAAATACTAAACGAATTTGAATATCGCCTTCTGGGTTCCAGCATGTAATTTTTTTGACATTTTGTAGTAAGATACACTATTTTAAAAAGTTTTAGTGGCCTTAGCAAGGTCAAAATATAAACTTTTTTTCAAAGAGAAATTGCAGTTTTTTATTTCTTGTGTTTAATTACCTGTAATTGTTAACGAATCAAGTTATCGACTTCCGGTTTTCGGCATGGGATTTCTCCAACATTTTTCTGTAAGATACTTTATACTAAAAAATTTAAAGACCTTGGTTAGTCTTAAATTTAAAGTTTTTTTCCCGAGAGAAAATAGCTACATTTTAATTTTTGTTTGGTTTTGCTGGTTGTAATTAACTGTAATTCCTTAACGAATTAAAATATCGACTTCCATATTTAAAAATCGGATTTCTGAGACATATTGCTATTATATACATTATTATAAAAGCTTTAAAAAGTTTTGCCCAAGCTGAAATTTAAAGATTTTTTCCGAGAATTAATAGTGAAATTTTAGATTGATTATTTTTAACTGTGTTTAATTAACTGTAATTTCTTAACGAATCAAGATATCGATTTCCGGTTTCCGGCATTGGATTTCTGAGATATTTTTCTGTTAGGTACATTATACTATAAACAAAAATGATGGCTTTGGTTAGCCCATAATTTAAAAAAAATTTTCTGATAGAAAATAGTGAAAATTAAATATTGTTTTTGTTTGCTCTGTTTAATCAACTGTAATTTGTTAACGGATTAAGATATCGACTTCCGGATTTAAAAATCTAATTTTTCAGACATTTTCTAGTATATACATATTATAAGAACTTTTAAAAGTCCTGTCCAGGTCGAAATTTATCGTTTTTTTTCGGAAGACAATAGTGCAATTTTAGATTGATCATTAATTTTGTTATTTTATTGCGACGCGACGTGTGAATTGAATGAAGGAATAATTATCAGAAAAAATATGTTTAGAAGCTAAAAAACAGCTTTGGGTTTATTTCTTGCAAAATCAAAGGAAATTTTTTTGTATTAATATTCATTGTAGATATATAAAGTTTTTGAAAGACGGAAAACGGTGTTTTGGTAAATTCAGAAGATGTATTGCTGGCATATTCACCAAAGGTAAATTTTCAAAATTTTCTTTACTTATTGTAGGTATATGGAGTACTACGTAATTGTCTAATTCTAATCTGTGGTATATGTACAAATAGCCAAGGAAATATAAATCATCCTCCTTGTGGACATAATGAACATGTGGAACTCGAAAAATACCTTAAGCTGACTTCCATTTTAAAATAGCGAGACGTTGGACACAAAGCTAAGAAATCGTCGTTTTTTTCAAGAGACAAAATAAATATATTTCTGGTTAAAACATCGGATGATGCCTTTTTGTTGATAAAAGTATGTACCTAACGACTTAACCTACGCATTATACTGTATTGTTGAGATGTATTAATAGTATATTATATTAAAATAAATAAAATTAATTTTAAAACTGACAGTACTTACTGTGTATAATGAATCATTTTAGTCACTTGTGAATATTAGTTGTTTTTAGTCACTAAAAACAAATGCATAATGTACATCAATAGCCACTACTGTAAGATAAATATATTTTTGGCCTCGTGACGTGTAAACATAACAATTACACATCGTTGACATCTACATATGGTAGTTGCGATTTTACAGACATGTCATGAGTTTATTACACGGGAGTTAGATAATACGCACCGTTTTTAGTATTTAGAGGTTCCTAATTAAATAAAAAATTGCTTTGTAATAAAAAAGAAAACCTTTAAAAACGCTCGTTTACCCAGTAAATTATTTCATAGAGTCTGAAATAAGTGAAAAAGTTTCATTTTAAATGTGACATTTTGCTGACTCAAATGCACATTTTTAATTATATTGACATTTCATTGTTTTCAAGATTGTTTTTCAACGCGGCTTGATGTTAAAATTCAATGTTCACAACTTGAAATTTTATATAAATTACATATTTTTAATAAATAGTTAGTATGATGGCCAAAAAATAGAATACATTATGCGTGCGGTAGGTAATTTTACAACGCTTGGTTTTATGAAAGCACTCCGCTTCGCGTCTAGTGTTGCCGAGAGACGAGACTAGGCGAGACTTAAGGTCAGTCTTGTCTCGGTCTCGAAAAAGTCTCGAATACCTAGTCGCGTCTCAGTCTCGGCTTTTTAATATTTCTTATAAGTATGTGAATAAAATATATTACCTGTCATTGAAAGAAGACCACCGTAAAAAACTAGTAAAGTAAGCATTAGGAAAATAGAAGCTTGAGTTTTGAATGAAACACCAAAATATTATAATTCTCAATAACCTATACATGGAACTGGAAATTTTACACGGCATACTCAGTAACCACTACCCCATACGTCTTTATTGTACAGTGTATTTATTTTAGACAAAAAAATTCAAAATTATTATACTAGGAGATAGGCACGGAGATTTTAAAGTTATTTGTACAAAAATGTTTTTTCATTACATTTAAATATTTTTTTATTAATATTCCACACACGTCACTTTTGACCAATTAGAATGCTCTATTTGTTCGAAGAAGATAATTTTAGAGAATATTCCACACACGTCATTTTAAACCAATGAGAATGAGAATTTGTTCGTAGAAGGCAGTTTCTAGCAATGAAATTAGATAAAACCACAGTAGGTATGTCCATGGTTACCTACCCTTTGTTGATATATAAATATAATTCGAGCCATAAATTAATTAGGTAAAATTACTTATAATTATATTAAATAACGAGACCACCAATTAACAAGACGAGACCGAGACTAGTCTCGAGTCTCGCGGCAACACTATTCGCGTCGTACTTTAATATAGAACCTCTCGCGTTGTAAAATTGAACCTACCGCACATATATGTAATGTAAATTACTATTATTATATTAAAATACGTTTTTCTACGAAAATACGAATTCACATGTTTTCAGATATTAAACTTAATGGTGAAACTAGGCATTTGAAATATTGAGTGGTGAAAATAATTTCCACACTTATTTTGTGCATTGAATTTTTTAAAAAGTATATTTTTCATACCTTGTTAAAACACATTGTTTGTTGTAATCTCTGTAATAAATATTGAAATGGACGATTTTCACTTAATTTGAGATATAAATCATATAAAACTATAAATTGTGCAGTTATCGCAAACTGCAAGGTCAAAGCTGTCAGGATATTTTTGACTTCAGAGACAAAATTTAGATTCACAATTGCCGTAAAATGGCCGAAGGTGTACAAATAAACTCACTATCACTACAACATTCTGCATAAAAAATGCAAAATTACAAAATAATTGATCTATCAGTTTTTAGATATTGTTATTGTTTTCAGCTCTTTACAGCAAGCCTACCTGATTTGTTTTAGGTCAGTGAAGTTGGCGTATACATTAAAAGATATTGGATAAATGAATAGTTATATTAAATTTGCTAATTTTTTTTCTAAAAATTGCTAATAGTTTTACATTTTTTGCTCTGCCCGTTTTAAAGATATTTCCCATTTAACCTATATACGCTAACTTCACGTGGCGTATACATGGGGTAAAATTTCAAATTTGTTAACACTATCTTTTTTTGCTCATTTTTTGCTATTTATTGCCGTATTGATGACATTTTTTGCTGTTGTCCTTCATTAGTTATAAACAAAAAACCTTTGTATACGCTAACTTCACGTTGCATATACATAGCGTAAAATTATTATTTTTTCTATACTATAATAATTTGCTCATTTTTTGCTATTTATTGCTGTATTGATGAAATTTTTTGCTGGTGTCCTTCGTTTGTTATAAACAAAAATCCATTGTATACGCTAACTTCACGTTGCGTATACATAGTGTAAAATTAAAACTTTTTTAACGCTATAATATTTTGCTCATTTTTTGCTATTTATTGCTATATTAATGACATTTTTTGCTGTTCTCATTTATTTGTTATAAATTAAATTAGCTGTTGTATATGCTTTTTCTCGGTTTTCTTATGCATAAATTAAAAATACACAGATAGTATAAAATTAAAACTATCTTAATGCTATATTTTGCTCATTTGATTTGCTATTGCTATATTCATGAAAAGTTTGGATGTTCTCATTTATTTGTTATAAATTAAAGATATGTATTCTCATTATTTATTAGTTAAGTACCTATAATTATAATTTTAAATATAATTCTTTATTATTTTATAACATTTTGCTCATTTTTGCTATTCTCATTAATTTGTTATAAAATAAAATATCCATTGTACGCGTTTTCTCTGTACTGTAAGTAGCTATGCAAAATGCACGCAGCCATAGTGTAAAATTAATACATTACTAATATTAAGCTCATTTTTACTTCCCCGATCTATGTAATAGAAGGAAGTATTGTAATCGTGATTTTTTGACAGTTCGAGATTTTGGGGAATCTTCACGACCCTACTGAAGCAAAAAATAGTTATTTGTTTCATTAATACAAAAAATGCATGGTTTTGGGACGAGTAAGACGGTTGCCGAGCGACGCGCAGCGGAGTTCGGCGATCTTACGAGTCCCAAAATAGCATTTTTTGTATGAATGAAACATAATATTTTTTCGCTAGTCGCTTAAATAGATGTAATTTTATAATTTCATTTAAATTGACATATACTCATATTACGCAACAATTAAAATTAAAATGTATAACCATGACAACAACAATGTTTTTTTTGTATTAGGAAGAATAGATTACTTTTCGGTACAATTGCTATGGTGATCATAAACAATCCCCAAATGGCCTCCGTTTTTTACAAAAATTTGAATAATTTATTTTAAAAATCTGACGTGGACACCACATGACTTCCTTGTACGCCTATTAAACTGTTCACACTCTTCTTAATAACTAAAATGTAGAATAATATAAAAAATCTGACGTGGCCACCACAAGACCTCCCGCCATACCTACTTTATTCTTTTAACTTATTATACAAATATATTAATATATATATATATATATAAGTACTACTACTACTGCTACTATACTCACGAATATATTTTAGTCATTTTATTTAAACTGCAGAAGAATAGCATATTTTACTATTGTCACTGTCATGTCATAATCATTTAAATTTTACGTAGTAACAAATGTTAATCGATCATAGACTACAAGATACCGAAATACTAAATTATAAATATATACTTTAATTATTCTTAAATGATACCAGATCGGTACAAAAATATTTATAAAATACCGATTGTAGGTAATAATCACATAATCTTTCATTTAAAATAAAAAATTGTCTTAAATTAAATATTTATCGAAATATTTGTAAAAAGTACTACTTCCGGTTTGTAGATTGAAACCAAAAATAGGAGGTGCACAACTAGATGCTATAACAGTCCTAAATACAAAATTTCAACTTTCAACGTCTAACCGTATTTGAGTTATGTGACATACATACGTACGTACAGACGTTACGACGAAACTAATCATAATGGATTCAGAAAAGGTCAAAACGGATATTTCCGTCAAAATCTGAAAACCAAAATTTTTCGCCATTACAATACTTCCTTTATACTCCGTACAAGGAAGTAAAACACAATTGACGATCATTTAAATGTTATTTTTGTTTTTCTACTAGAATTATTTTCCCAAGACCTTTAATTTGATACCACACACGATAGTATTTTGATAAAAAAAAAAATTGTTTATAAAGTTGGTACCACTGGTTGAATAAAGCTCATTAACGAACTTGAAGACAGATTTTGACTCAAGATCTTAAATATAAAATTTCAGTCCAAAATTCCAACACGTTTTTAAGTTATCCAACATCCAGACAGACCGCCAGACCGACTTTTTTTAAAATTATGTTTTTTGGGTTCAGTAGGGTCTAAAACGTGAAGATTCACCAAAATCTCTTTTATTTTTCTATGTACTAGCATTATTTTCCCGAGAGCTTTAATGTGAAACTACACACGATAGTATTAAAAAAAGTTATATTTATAAAGTTAGTACCTACCTACCACTGGTTGAATAAAAAAAATTGAATAATTTTATGAAAAACAATTGAAAATCGCATAAATGTCATTTATTACATTTTTACTAAATTTATCTCCCTGAGGGGTGTATTCTGAACACACTCCGTTAACTTTGAACGGACCGTTAAATTTAAACGGACCGTTATCTGATATTTGCTATTCTCAAAGGGTGCTCCGTTATATTTTATAACGGAGATCCGTAAACTATCTCCGTTAAAAGTGAATATCTGAACGGATGCTGTTGTAATGCCGTTATGTCAAACGGATGGAATAATTTTGAAGAAAAAAACATTATTAGCTCTTCTCAACGTTTTATAATGAAATAAATACGTAGATAATGAATAAAATCAAGTTATTTAAACATACGTTTAACTAAAAAATTATTTTTTAAAAATAAATTTTCACGTATAACCTGTAATTTGAATTCTTACGAGATGTAAAACCTCAAATTTTATCTATTTTATTTTGGGTACCTTCATTAATCAATTAATTTTATTGGTGATTCAGGAACAGTTTAGCAAAGGCTGTTGCATCCGCTGATATAAGGAGAGTAATACTTATAATAATGAAAAAATACTAATACCTATTTTATACTTTTAATTCCAATAATTATTTTATAGTTGCTACCTTAAATATTAAATTTGCATATAGCCTAATGCAGGTAGGTATACCTATATATTACAAATGATATGTACACAATATATATGCAGCATGAAGTAAATGTAGATTTAAAGTTTGACACTTGACACATGTCATGTCATATAAACAGACAAGTAGCCGAAATCAGTGTTTAAATATGATAAATAATGTCGAAATAAAATAAGTAAATTATACAATTTTAAGTCAAAGTAATACTGTATAATACAGAAGAGAACTTATAGAACAGTATAAATATAATTTCGTCCAAATTGTCTGCAATATTTTGAAATACAATTAAAAATTATTATAACGATAATTATGCAATTATTGGGAACACTGTTTACAAAACGAAATATGCATCTCTGTTCATAGTAAACCTAAACGGAGTCCGTTAAAAAATTTAATTTTAACGGATCCGTAAAAACGTGCTCTTCAGAATAGAAATTTTGAACAGATCCGTTAAAATTATATTTTTAAACGGAGTCCGTTTGATAATTTCCTAGTAACGGAATGTGTTTAGAATACACCCCTAAGTGCTTTAAATTGACACCAAACTCGGTATAATTTGAATAATTTATATTAAAAAAAAATTGATGATCGTTTAAATGTTATTTTTGTTTTTCTACTAGAATTCTTTTCCCGAGAGCATTAATTTGATACCACACACGATAGTATTTTGAAAAAATAAAAAAAGTTATGTTTATAAAGTTGGTATCACTGATTGAGTAAAGCTCAGTAACGAACTTGAAGTCAGATTTTGGCTCAAGATCTTAAATATAAAATTTCAGTCCAAAATTCCAGCGCGTTTTAATGTTATGCAACATCCAGACAGACCGACAGCCTAACAAACCGACTTTTTATGTTTTTTGGCTTCAGTAGGGTCTAAAACGTGAAGATTAACCAAAATCTCGAACTGTCAAAAAATCACGATTACAATAATTCTTTCTACTAGAATTATTTTCCCTAGAGCTTTAATTTGATACCACATACGATAGTATTTTAATAAAAATAAAATAAGTTATGTTTATAAAGTTGGTACCTACCACTATACTTTCAAGTTAATATAGGTAAAATATAATTTTTCATCGTAATTTAGATTTCTAAAATTAAAGTATTTTACCTATAACTTGAAAGTATAGTGGTCTTATGAATTCATATTTTTGTGCAAACAGGCAAGATACATCTATATAAGATATGAAAATATAAAGAAAATCGTTGCTTTGGTTTTTAAGTAGGTAATTAATAAAAATTGTAAAAAAAAATACTTAATTTGTTCATAGTTTCATAATTTTAGAGATATTGTCAAAAGTTATATCTTTTATATAATAGTAACACAAAAATCCAATTTCGTACATAATTTACAGGTTTAAAATAGGTAAAGTATAACTGCTCCAATGTATGCTTGAACTCACGCCAATAGGAGTGATGTTTAACGTTAATATTAGTAATGTATTAATTTTACACTATGGCTGCGTGCATTTTGCATAGCTACTTACAGTACGGAGAAAACGCGTACAATGGATATTTTATTTTATAACAAATTAATGAGAATAGCAAAAATGAGCAAAATGTTATAAAATAATAAAGAATTATATTTAAAATTATAATTATAGGTACTTAACTAATAAATAATGAGAATACATATCTTTAATTTATAACAAATAAATGAGAACATCCAAACTTTTCATGAATATAGCAATAGCAAATCAAATGAGCAAAATATAGCATTAAGATAGTTTTAATTTTATACTATCTGTGTATTTAATTTATGCATATGAGAACCGAGAAAAAGCATATACAACAGCTAATTTAATTTATAACAAATACATGAGAACAGCAAAAAATGTCATCAATATAGCAATAAATAGCAAAAAATGAGCAAAATATTATAGCGTTAAAAAAGTTTTAATTTTACACTATGTATACGCAACGTGAAGTTAGCGTATACAATGGATTTTTGTTTATAACAAACGAAGGACACCAGCAAAAAATTTCATCAATACAGCAATAAATAGCAAAAAATGAGCAAATTATTATAGTATAGAAAAAAAATTAATTTTACGCTATGTATACGCAACGTGAAGTTAGCGTATACAAAGGTTTTTTGTTTATAACTAATGAAGGACAACAGCAAAAAATTTCATCAATACGGCAATAAATAGCAAAAAATGAGCAAAAAAAGATAGTGTTAACAAATTTGAAATTTTTCCCCATGTATACGCCACGTGAAGTTAGCGTATATAGGTTAAATGGGAAATAACTTTAAAACGGGTAGAGCAAAAAATGTAAAACTATTAGCAATTTTTAGCAAAAAATGAGCAAATATAATATAACTATTCGTTTATCCAATATCTTTTAATGTATACGCCAACTTCACGGACCTATTTGTTTTTCTAAAATTTTATTTCCAATTTTTTTAAAATTTTCAATATTTCCCACTTTCGTAGAAAAAATAGTATGTAACACACTTGCGGAAAGGGTCATTCAAAAACTCGTATGATAGGAGAACTCGCTAACGCTCGTGCTGCAACTGTCATTGTCATACTAGTTTTTCAATGAATCTCTTTCCACACTTGTATTACAATATACTGTCTAAGTATTTAGATATTTTCACAGTGTTAAAACTAATATTTTAGATACTTATTTAAAAGTACTTATCGAAAATATTAATAAAAGTAGCTAAACATTTAAGATACATTTATGTATCTAAGTAGATATATTAGATAAGTACCTACTTTTAAAAGAGGTGTACGTGTAAACTAAGATTAAAATTTGTAGCATAATAATTTCTAAGAAAAAATTAGAACTCGCATGAGAATGCGTCTTCACAGAAGCAATCTCTGTGCCTTATATAATAATTATTGGATGAGTTTTACATTTAATATAATTCTACAAAGATTTTACTCACTGGCATTCGGTTTTGAACCGAAAATATTGAACGGCTAAAATAAAATGTTGGCTGTTGTAAATTGTATAAATGCCTACTGTCCGGGAAATAGGTACATTACATGAAAGTTTCGAAAATATCGCTTTAAATTAATGCAAATAATGAGAAATATAATGTCATTCAAGGTGTCTTCAAGTAAGCAACAAATTATTTGTGGTGTCATTTAGCAAACAATGTTAAGTAAATTTTTGGACTTCAATAATAATTGGAAGTTTTAACAGAATATGATTGTGATACCGGCTTGCACTATATCACAAATTCGAGAACGTTATCCTAAAGATACTGCAATATATACAACTAGGTACTTCAACAATTTTCTCGAAAACTGTATCACTTATAAAAAAGTTTCTGATATACAAAATGTAGGAAATTTTGTATTCCACATAACTACATTAATTATTTTACCATAATACCCATTACTAAGGATATGTTGCACAAATACCTATTTCACTCGTCATTTTTTCAAGATGGCGGTGCGAGCGGAAGTACCCCAAGGTCGAAAACTTGTATTTTGATAAGAACCTTATTATGTACAACATATCCAAAAATCCGTAGCATTCCGGTCGGCCTGAAACCACTCCGCCTAAAACCCATGAGGCCAAATTCCATCGCACCTAAAATTCATAACCTCTAATTTTACCCCTACCACAATAGAAGTTGACTACGACAAACCACAACGCCTAATACCACAACGTCTATAATTCCATAAGCCTAATGTCCATTTCGCCTAAAACCACAACGCCTAATCCCACTCTCCGACTAATACCACGCTGCCTAATCCCACTCCGACTAATTCCACGCCACCTAAAATCCACAACGTCTAATTTTAGATATTTTGGTATTAGGCGGAGTGGTCAACTTCTATTGTGGTGG